>JAHZNB010007755.1:0-10445 GCA_027744295.1 Callyntrura guangdongensis | reverse complement strand
TTTGTGTTTTATTTTAGTTCAAGCCATTTTTTAGTATGAAATGTATGAGAATGTGCTTTTGGAGTTTCCTTATTCTTGTTACATTATAAACCCTGTAATGCATTACATTTTTTCCATTTTTTTGAATTAATACCACTTTCTGGCTGGTTATCGTTAATTTGCTTTTTATCAGTTTAAATGTATTTTCCTGCCGGGGAATTCTTCAAGCTACAATCTTCACACAGGCATGCACTACAGTGATTAATAAGGAAAGAATCACTAGTAATGTGCGATATGACTACAAACTACGAACCATGATGATGACGTTACTTTATAAACCTCCAAGTTTACAATGATGACTAAGTGTTTACTGTTTGCTCATATAAGATATTTTTGTCGGATCATTTCAGGTGAGCGTGTTCTTCTGCTGGAAAAGAACAGTACCGTGGGAGTAATGCCTGGTCAATCACAAGTGACGATTCCCTGTTCTGTGTCTAACCCTGCGGCAAATGTTACCTTGATGAAATTGCTTCCTCCTTCGTCAGTAAGTGAAATGAACTCTCCTTACGTAAATCAGTAAAAGTAGTTGGAGATTAGAGGGCGCTAACGATAGAAGAGAGACCCACTTTTAGTAAATAATAATAGAGTAATAGTAGAATTTACATTAGCTGTTCCGCTGCGTAACGATGAAATGAAAATGAGGGTAAGAGAATAAAGTTAATGGGGAGTAAATAAATCATATAAATAGCAAAGTTTGTACTTGCCCGCTTGTTTGAATGAAAACGAATCTTGCATGAAACTAGCAACAAAAAAGCGATGAAAATACGGCCGGTGAGTAAGTAGAATAATTGCACTTTTATCATTATCCATGCGATTTTATTTCGGATAAAAATACAATATATACAAGATATAATATATAAATAGCTGCAATTCAATAGTAAATGACGGAATACGTGCCTTTCAAAAATCACGAGGGCAAAAATAGTAAAAATGCATTACCTAGTTAAAGCGTGATTAATTACAGTGTACACTGATTCTGAATTAAAATGAAACTGAAAGCAGTTCGTAGCAGCTCATGCGTTGATTTTTTATATCTCTGGATTTAGGATTTAACGTACGTGTCTATAAGCCAAATAGGTATTAAGTTTTCGTTTACATACCTTGCAATTATTTTAAGCATTTGTTGGTACGCTTAATTCTGTACATAGATAATACACAGCAGCTAAAGTTGAATACTAAAAACCAAAAATTAGCCATTAGCCAACCTTGGCAGTTAAAATTTAATAGACGGTGATCAATATGACTGGAATCAGGAACAGGAATTAAAAATTCTCATGGAGTTGGTAAACTGTGATAAATTCCAGCAAAGTGATACTTTTAAAAAGTATAACGAGTTAACTAAAAAAATATAAAAGTTTTTTCTATTTTATCATACGACTTCTGTTTGTAATGTTGTAGGTAGATATTATTTTCGAACAGTGCCTCTTACTATGAAAACTACATAAGAAACATAAACAATGATTATTCTTGTCACAGTTATTGAATGGACAAATTAAGGCTACCAGATCAGCATTAAGAGAAGAAAATAAGAAGGTGGGATCATAGTTCTGATTCCAATTTTAGAACAATTATTTCATGATTGAATGAAAATTCTTCGACACATGCACTGTATCCCTCAATAATCAATATATCAATGAATCTCAGGGATTAGTGCACTTTACAGTAAATTATTAATTACATATTACTCTAATTACAGTTAAATATTTTGTGATTGACGTACCATCGCGAGTACACAAATATGTATACCACACAGCACGTTGCATTCAAGCTAATTACGTACATTTAAAATGAAAGACGGAAAATAGGGATTATGCTTGCGCTTATGTTATGTGTATATGAAAACTAGGACGTGTACTTGCCCTGTCGGTGTCGACCACGATTTCACCGTGAAAAGTAAAATATTTATGATGACTTTTATTATGTAATGATCACATGGTTGTATTAATTACAACTGCACGTGAGAAGAAATAAGGAGAATAGGAAAACAGAAAACGGGAAGGAAATGATCTACAGACCTTTATCGTTTGTACTCGCGGTGCAAAACAATTCTGATATCTGTGCACCGCCGGGTACCTTATCAAAATTGGCAAAACAACAAATGATAAAAAGAATAACATTCATAAACCGGGGGAATTGGGGAACATCAAGCCTTTTAACATTATCAGATAGAAAAACACATATTACAAGCTTCCCTCCTTTTCCCCCTGTTTGACAGTGACAGTGTGTGTCCAAGAAGTATGATTAACGACATAAGAAAATCACTATCACTGTAGGTCATTGTTGAGTGGATTTACATTCACACATATAACTTGCAAGTAGTACGGTCTTGTTAAACTGGCAACAACAAATGTTTAATAACATCTTATCGTCTGCAAAAAGATTATAATTAAAAGAAGGAGACGACACACATATTAATGCACTAATCATTAAATAGTTTTTAGATAAACCGAACGGAAGATGATTAATGAGCTCATTTGTACTATTTTTTTGACTGTTACTTTTGTTTCAGTAGCTTACGGGAACTTGCAAAAAATGTATACCTAATTTTCTTACTTTCATGATTTTATGCCTAGAATTTATGTCTATGTCAGGTGCATGAGGTACTGGCTGACCGTGATTAGCTTCATGTAGGGAGATACCAGCAGGGGTTTTGAATGACATGAAATTGCGGAAGTAATACCTTCTTAAGTTTTTACGGCGGTAATTAAGTTGAAAATTCTGGGTAACGTTACAGAATTAATGTAGAAATTTCAGACAGTAAACAGAATTAACAGCGCCACATCAGCTTAAAATGTTCCCTTGCAAAGCTCAAAAAAATCCCTGCACTTGTACCGACATTCTCTTATCATGCATGGGTATCATTTTTGTGTTGGTAGCGGTGCGTCTAGAACTGTTAGTTTACAATCCACACACAGTAAGTCAATTCCTTGTTTTGCAAGAGACCCATCTTTTTGGAAAAAAGAATCCATAAATTCAGAGCTCATCGAACCATGAATGTACTAAACTCTTCCGTGCTTGCTCCTCCGTTGAGAGACGTGCGCGTCTGACGTTCGTCTTGTTGTTTCATTCACGTGCAGTTGAAATAATAAATTCGCCAAAACTTAACGCACATGCATGAATGATGAGAAATATTATTCATTTTGTTTTTGCTTCTTCATATCTAACATCATTATCGTCATTCTTGTGCCTATCATCACATGATATCACACCGCATCACTTAGCCAAAACTGGATTGTGTAATCTCGAAAATAAAAAATGAGTTGTTGTTGTTGTTGTTGATGATGATGAGTAAGTATCTTTTGTGTGCATGTACCCACCGTCAGCAACATCAGTCGTTTAAGTTCGTTTTGAAACTTTCGCATTCTGGTATTATACATTAGTAACTTAATTGGGCGTACGTACGCATGCGTACTATTTACCGTAATTTGAATTTGATGCAGAATTTTTAACTCTGTTTGTTTTGTGCGTACGCCGCATTCCTATTATTAAGGGGACTGAAAAAATGTTCTGCTTCGTAACAGTTTTTCTTCTTCTTTGTAAATGTTTTAACAAATGATACGTGTGTGTCTTAAGTAGAATGAGTCCCTGTAATTACAAAATCATTTTGCCTTTTGAACAAACAGTTATATACGTGGTGTGACGTAATATATGTAACATTTAAATCTGATACAAAACGTGTCATATTGGTTCAATATATTGTAACAACGATTCGCTTATAAGTTATTAGGAGCGAAGCGCAGACTAAAAAATTTCAATTTCGTAATATCTCATTTAGGAAGTATTAAATACGAATACATGATTACCAGACAATGGCCGTAGAAAAACTATGAAGCAATTTGAAGACGCGTTGCAGTTGCATCTTTACAAACAGATCTCACCGTGTCATAATAAACGAATGATCAATAAAGACTGAATACTTTCTAAGAGAATCTAGATGTCATGTAGACACGAGTAGGTACGTACAGTACATGTTACACACATGCGCATATTATATTTAAGCAGAGATTTTGCCCAAGACGCAAGTCAACTCGTACTGGTGCATCAGATAAGAAAATTGCACTGTAAGTAACTTTTACTCAGAAATAATAAGCACAGAATCAACTCCATTGTGATCACAACTCTCAACTCATGTTTAAATTATCCTTTCTATTCTCTATCGAATGCGTAATAAACGTCACTTCAATTTAACTTGATACAAAAGTAAAAAGTAGACTTTTCCCAACCACTTTTCCACCGACTAGCACACTTTATTACTATTATGTGAACAATTTACTGTCATAATAATGCTATTATGCATATCAACCAAGTGTCTTTATGCGGTCAGGTTGTTTGCGGTCGCCTTTCCATTATACTATCAACTTTATGCAGAAAACATTTAGGTACATACAACACAGCGTGTAATGCATTTTCTATACTCATATTCCTCCTAGGTACGTTTTTGTAAAAAAAGTACAACCACGAAAAATTGCATGTAAATGTGTGCAGCACAAAGATTTACTTTTTTTCCTATCAAACTCTTCGAAAATAATCTTTTCATTGAATTGAACATGAAACGAGGGATAAAAAAACGTGTGTTTGGCGGGCTGTCATTGTATAGTTTTGATTCAACAATGAATGCTTTCTCATGAAACAAAAAAGGAAACTCCGACATTATGGCACTGATGGCATATCAGTGTATTAATAAAAATTTTTTTTAGATATACAACAAAATATATTATCTTTTGCATATAATATTATCAGCTTTGAAAACAGTATAATAATGGTTACTGATACTGATGACTCTGTGCACCATATACATAATAATGATCATTGGTTTTTTATTTGCAGGGGCTTGTGGCAGCTGAGTGGGCTCCTGTATCTCCCTCCACGTACAAATACCATTCCAAGTCTGGTTTCACCTTGCTTGGATCAAACAACGTACTAGGAACCTACGAGTGCTCTGTGCCTGCTGTCGGCACGAAAGTTGAAGTTTCTCTTGTGGTCAAGGGCTCATCAGGTAAACGACAGGCACTACATTATAAATTATGACAGTTGTTAGTACGATACGATCTATTATGCTGCTGTGCTTTTATGGCGAAGGAAAGAAACCCATTATTGGAAAGTATAAAAAAAAACTTAACCAAGTCATCTATATAAAAGATCTTTATTGCTTGCTAATGAAATGAACAAACCTCTTAAACTTTTGTATTTATACATTTTAAAGCTGCTATACAATTTCCCCGAGTCTTCTAAAATGTCAAAAGAATTATTACCGTTATAAGAATTATAACCGTTGCTCATAACAAGAATATTTACGTTTTTTTAATTTTTTAGCGGACAAAAGTGGTAAATCTTCGAGTAATAAATGTTGCGACAAAAGCTTTCTCCGTGGTTTAGGAGATGAGAGAACGTCTTGTCGTGGATTCATTTCAAAAAGTTGTCAAACTCAAGAGTATCTGGAAGCAGGAAAAACTCCGTGCCAAGACTGGAAGTTGGCACAGTTTCTCAAAAATAGGGTAGAACCTTGCAAGGATGAAATGGACCCAGACCCAACTGGTTTGTATTAATTTTTGTCAAATATTCAGTCATACTTACCCAGGGCTTCATTTATATTGAACTTTCCACATATTTTATATTATTTGACTTTTTTAACCGTATTTTATTGTACCGATATGCTTTTCTGCTATGCGCTTACAAATGATCACAGGAAGGAACAGCCCCACTGGTGTCGGCTATTTCAAAACGGAGGATACAACAAAACCTCAGCTTATTCATGTTCTGTCAGGCCGACCCAAAAGAGTATACACAAGGGTTTAAAATGGCTGTGCAATGGCGTAACGGATCCATGCTGTTCGTCGACGATGGTAAGAAATTGCAGCTTACTACACATTTGCACAACCGTATCTATTATATACCTACTTAAATTCGAAATTTTTGCAAAATTAGTATACAAAAGTGGTTTCAATGGTAGAATGCTAAATGATAGCGTTGTTGTCAAACGAAATTAAAATTCAGTGACCACATATGGCTTCAATAGCACTTTTTATTTCTACGTGATTACTAGTCTGGTTTAACCACCGTCATTTTTGTAACATAAATTATAGATAAAAATCTATTAAGAAATAATTTTTACCACTCCCAACAATTCAGTTTTCTGTGTCAAACAGAAACTTCCTTTTGAGCGCCACACTAAATCATTAAATTGCAATTCACTAAAATAGTAAAAAAAATGATTTACGTTAACCATTAACCTTTAACTTTTAACCTTTTTCAATAATTGTATCTCATTAAATAATCATACAGTCTTTTCACCACATAAACATGTGATATATGCACGTAGCTATACCTTGGAGAAACTATATAGAAATGGGAAAAAGTTTCTTAAGGATGAAATTAGCAGAGCAATGAATTTAAATTCAAACAATAAGCCTACCTTGTATTTCCTAATGAATCCTTTGCCAATGAACGACGAGCACAAATGTACATACACAGAAATGATTTTTTATAAATACGCACATACGTTTATTGCATGCTTATTTGCTCTTGCTACCTACTTTTACCTAAATATCATTGCCAATGTTGGTAATGTACAACTGGTTGTACATTGCACTTTACTCTTGTGAAAATTGCAAGCTACGTAGTACGTGCCTGGGAAATAGGGACGTTGATAATAACCACCATTTCCGACCTTTATTTTATGTGTCATCATCGTAATGTAAATACGGTTCACATTGTATATGTACCTATGTACTACATATAAATACATTCATACACATCCTTATTTGTAAAAAAACACCTAAAGAGTTGTTCGCTCACAATTGATAGCGTGATGCATTATTAAAGCTCTTATTCAGTGAATTCGACACGTTGCGCGAATAAAAGAGGATATTGCGCGTTTTTACCAGATTTTTTGCATTGTTGAAAATGAACGCGTGGAAGAAATGAGCATATAATGCATTTTACATTGTCCGCTATTTGAAATGCATGTGGGTTAAAAAAATGGCTTCTCGGCTATTGTTATTATCCAATAATATTGATTATAAATTATAACTAACCAACCCTCAATTTGTTTTGTATATACCAATCATACAGAGCGACATCGCATCCCCCAGTTTTCACGGTTTCCGGCTGGCTACGAAGTAAACGCCGAGATTACTGATCTGTTGAACCCCAGTGCACCCTCAGACATCCTTTATGTACATTGTTACATTCCTCTTAAGTACTCCTTTAAATGGATCAAAATAGTAAAGGAAATTCCTGCTGAAGAACTACAAGTATTTACTCCCAGTACTCCACAGCCTCAACGACCAAGACCTCGTCCTAGTGCTCGACCCACGTCAACATCCCCTCCCCAGGAAGAACACGAGGATAGTCACGATGACGAGAATCATGAACATAGTCATGATAACACTGAACACGATGACGAAAACGAATCGTCCTCATCCCGAGCTGTCGAACTCGACAATCATGACATCAATGAAAACATTCTGAGTGAGAGGAAGGGTGAAGTTGAGCCGACAGTGGAGGATGTGGATCCCACGGTTGCATCCACCTCAGGCAGTGCATTCAGCAATTACAGACTGCATACAACCAGTGCAAACTGGCATATTTTACTTTCTATCGGACTAACTCTAGTGTGTAGCCTCGTTTCCCTGTGAAAACGTAATAAATGAAAGAAAATGACGAGAAGGAAAAGTGCATTTACCTATTAATTCTACTACTCTCGTCATGTTGATGATGTAGGTTGTCTGTGTGTGTGCACTATATACTGTACCGTACAACTATGTTGTGATTGATCATGATTCATGACATGCTGACGACGCGCAATAAGTCAAGTTATTTTAACCAACCAGCATATAATATTATTATTGTTCTTTTGTATTATAATAGTAGGATAGTAACTGGTTTTAAGTGTATTTTTATTTTTTCAATAAAAACACAAATGGCAATAGAAAATGTGGTTTATATATACTTTGTACTAATTTACGTATATTATGTTAGGTACTACTTGCACTTGCAAATCAGCGTGTGTAGTGCACAGGTAGGCGTTAAGGTAAAGTAATGGTAAAAATATATACGCTGTTGATTTTCTAAGGAAAAGGTAGACATACGTCATCAGAAACACCCGAGTATATGATTTCATTCAACAAAAAAATCTCTCTCCCTCTCTCTGTCCCTTCTTCATGCTACGTCACAAAATGTCGCAGAGTCAAAGAAATTCGTGCCGTGCAGAGATAATTGGAACGAGATGGGAAGGGGTAGAAAATAACTAAATGTGGGTAATGATTACTATGAAAATGAATATGAGAAAGGGAAATAAACGAAGAGCTCGCTAAATTTAACTGGCATTCTATTACAAGTTTAGATATACATCATGTCTTTGTATGTGTGTGCGGCCTATTGTTGTATTAATGATTGCTTGACTAGATATTAACTATTAACTGTTATTGCCGACTCTCCTTATTCTTAGCTTTACACTGCTTTACATTAATAACCATAATTATGGTTTTACCGTCAATTGTTTGTCTTTTGTGTGTAGGAGTAATAATGTGAAAAAATTATGAGGATGGTCAAATATTAAACTTGTAACTTGTCATAAACTATGAAAGCTTTCTTTTTCTTTGGGATCTTTAATCCCTATTGAACTTGACTTTGAAGTACCTTGTGTGCCTACCATGTAATGAGTTAAACTTTGTGCTATCATTGGTATGGATCGGAACTGAAAAGTAAAAATACACACAAGTATATAAATATCTAGTTTAAAAGTGTAATTATATTATGCACTTGTTATTCAGATTTTGGAAAAAGATTTTTTAATTTAGTTTAATGACACGATGATGATGGTGAATGCTGGCTGACGATTTTATGCAATAAAATTTCATTTTCAACTTTCTACTTTGACTGTAAGAATGTGTGGGAATTTGGAGGGGTTCAATTTGACAAGAATTTTTGTTTGCGTCTCTGGTGTATGTATGTGTGTAAAAGTAACTAACTTTGTAAAAGTTTGTAGGGAATTTTTAGTGATTGTGAATGTAATCTAGCGTTAAGGGTTAAATTACAAAACAGTAAACCAATATAAACTTGATAATATGCATAGTAAGTATGAAAATCACAACTAGTAAGGGAACTGTACTTTAATCATGTTAATTACTTAAGCCATATTATGCTTACCATTTAAAATTACTAACTGTACAGTGAAGTATTTTTTCTAACATTTAAAGACTAATTTAACTGTACTTTAATTTTTACGTTTGTAATATTGAACCTATCTAATAAAATAGTATTAGTGTTAATAATTAAGTAACATATCATTGAAGACAAATAAAATGTATTAAAACTTTTATTAAACATTCGCTCAAGTTTTACTTTTACTAACGAGTAGATGTATGCCTGGGTTATTTTGTCTGCTTCTTTTTTCCTATGTACGACTCTCATCTTCTTTCCTTTTACAAGGACACGTTATGTTAGTAAGGTTAGGAAAGCCGGCAGCAGTAGAACAAGGAGTTATAATGTTGCACTCTTTCGTTGCTGGAACTGGAACCGTATATCGGTATATCGGACTTGTGGTTGCGTGTAGTTGTGGGAAAAGTACTAAAGACCTTCGGGAATGTTAACGACTTGACTCATCAAGCCCAGAAGAAATTGGGATACGGGAGAAGTAATATATGGAAAGAGAAATATTCATTTGAATGCCACATAGACTAAAGAAAATCGATAATCCCAGCTGTTGGAATGCCCTTGTCAGCTGGATCTGAACATGCATAGGCTTTTCTTAGATATTTTATTGAAGGTTTCGTTGTAACTTTTTTCGGTAGCTCTTCAAAAATTAAATTATTAGTAGTATTACTAAAAATTTATTGATACTTAACATAGAGCAAGAAACAGGAGTATATATGAATTTGCTATCAAGAAATCGAGTCAGTTCAGCACATCATGTTCTTAGAGAAAACAAATTCACCACACCCAAAAATAACGACAGTTTTTCTATTTGGGTCACTTCGATTGAGTGGCACATAACGATAACACATACAGTATTCTAAATGAAACTTGGAGGCACTTGCTGAAAAAAATAATCTGTTTAATAATAACATTATTTTTATAAAGAGCATTATTGTCAGTTTGAAAGTTTTGGCGCACCAGGGCCAGACTGGAAACGAGAAAAATGTGTTCGTGAGCAGTGCATACATAAAAGTCATTAGCACAAATAATAATAATTTGTCTCTTATTAGTAGGTTTCACTCGCGTGTATTCTCTACACGGGAGAAATTACAAATCTGGAGCCTATATCCAGTGACCTTGTAGTTGAAGTAAATGCGAGTTTTCAGAAACTTCCTAATGAATCTTTGCCTTCCTCATACCAATCTCTACATGGACCAAATACTCGCTTTCTCAGTTTCGAACAAGGATTTGTAGCAGTAGGAGCGACG
>JAHZNB010007754.1:0-17541 GCA_027744295.1 Callyntrura guangdongensis | reverse complement strand
AATCCCGACTGTCATTTTTGTAAGTATATTGATTTTATACTTCTAACAAAATCCAACCTTTTTAATATTCCCCAAGTAATTTGATAGCTTTTTGTAGTAAAACAGTTTATATGTATACACGTTCTCGTATTCTTGAAAGTTTTATATAATACAGCAACGAATGACGCACACACTTGTCAAATGTGTCAAACTTGTTGAAAAGGCAGAGAGAGAGAGAGAGAGAAAGATACAACGAATTTGAATTGCTACCGCCGCCGTTCTTTTAAAATATCCCGCCGCATAACAAAATAAAGTCTATAAAAGTTGTGCTTCAATTCTAAAACTCCTGATTTTGTTTTACCAAATACACCCCAGCACCACCACCACCACCGCTACTTCCATATAACAATCAGGATATTAGCGGGGTATTATTAAACAATAAGTAGCCAATTTCTATTTCTAAACTTGTTGGCCTTTTTTATTATTAACTTTCCTAAATTTCTCTTTCGTCGTACTTAAATCTCTATTTCCCTGGGAATGTATGATTAAATATCAAACTACCTTTTTTCTGTCACTTGAATACTTATCGTAGTTTCTTTAATAAACATATTTTAATAAAGTAATAAGGATACTTCCCGTTTTAATAGAATTCTCGGCCGTCTTTTGCACGCACACAGGCACGCACAATTCTACATACACCCAAACAATGTAAAGCTTTAGTCAGCCAGTCTTGATGTGTATTACAAGCAGTTACAGATATGCATGAATGCACAGTTGTCCAGTAATGTTCTCCCTATTTTGAAAGACTCTCTGACAAGTACTCACTCAATCTGTCTTTCGCACATTTCCCATCATCCCCATCACTACCACTTTTATTCTACATCACGTTAACCGTAACCCTGCAAGGCTATCACTACTTACGTATATTTTTTTATAGAGAACACGTTGTCCTGCTAGGAAGCAGGCGATATGATATTCTCTTTCAAGTTTGGTATTAACTCTCTCCCACTTTCCCGCTCTCTTTCAACTCATGCAAGTCTGATTCTTAACGTGACTTGTACGCAATAATGGAAAAGTGATGGAGAAAACTTTTCCAATTCCTTTCTCTCTTCGCTCTTGTTCAACTCACGTGGAAACTTTTTCTGGGATGCCAACAACCAGTAGCAGTGCTACTACCAGCACCTTTCATAATGCCCGATAAACTATACCGTTCAACCGTATTTTTTTACATGTGCATTTATGTTTATATCTCTATCTATCCACATCATTCTTCTTCTCTTCCTTCTTCCACACATCTTTTTTCTCTGTTTAAAAAGAAAACCTTCCCAGGCAGCATTGAAGTTGTACTATACCAGTTTCTCTGGCACCGTCTTCTTGTAATTTTTAGATAGCACACAATATATGTAAAGCTCTCCCGATTTAACTTGTTTTTTTATTCTCTCAACTTGTATTCTCTCTGGACACTTGGGCAGTAGATGATGCGCATAGTCCAAGGGCATTTCAAACAAAGCAAAAAGAAAAAGATCCTGACAGTCACAATCCCGATATGAGTTTACCCTGTCATCGCTCTACTCTGTATTCCTTGAAACTCGTGCAAGAAAAAAAGTTGTCGGTCAAATGGATAAAGAAAAAAGTAAAAAGAGCCTTTTTCTTGTGTCCACGTGCCGCTTCCGTTTTGCTGCCTTTTCATATAGCTTCCTTCAATATGTTCTCATTTTTATGCAACTTGGAATCCTGATTTTAAACATATTCTACGCAATACGTTAAGCATTATCAGGTAATATAATTGACATAAACTGCTCGAAATACGAATTGTTAACTATTTTTGCTATTCATGCAAAATAAGCTGCTAACTCACTTTTTGGCATGGGCGAACTCTTTGTGAAAAGCGTTTCAACCAAATATGTATAAACTGTCTGTATAAATATCGACTTAATTTTTCCATCGCAATAAAAACCGTCCTACTTGTTCCTTTCGATCTACTTTTCTTTTGTACTCGGGCCTGTCTACCAGCCCAAGTGTGCCGTTATACAGAGGCTACTTACTTTTGATCGCGTAAAACTTTCCTTCTTCGTTTCCATTTTCTCCGCACTGTTTTGTACAGAAAATTTTTCACTTCAATATTGTCGACACCATAAAGCAGATTTGTTTTTTTGGGGAGTGTGGGTGCATAGGTATTGGTATCTGTATCCCACGCGAAAGTTCTTGCCGAGTTTCTCGTTCTGCACTTGTCATTTTCCTTTTCTCTGTCCGTCTGTCGTTTCCCGCGTGTCAATGGCAACTTTCTCGGGAACGAGACTGCTCATTCAACACTTTTTCTTTATTGTAAACCTTCTTCTTAAATGTTCTCCTCGGTGGTGCGTTTTTTACCCGTCTGTGGCCAGATATATGAACGCCTGTTTGTTGCGTTGCCGCCAGCATCACCACCACAGTCGTCAAACGGGAAATTTTTTCTTCCTGTTTGAGTTTCTCAGGGTGTGTCTGTCTGTATGTGTGGGTTTTCACAGGGAAGTAAACTTGCGTGTCAAATACAACTGGTAAGAAAGTTATACACACAAGCCAGTAGGAACATGGCGATAAAAAGCAAAGAAGAAATTTTCCTTTCTTGCTGTTTTTTTATTCCCACCTACATACCTACTGGAGTTCTACTATATGCAAGAAAATTGGCGAGAGTGAACCCAAAATCTGACGGAAGATTATTATGAAAAAAGTTTTTATAATCTTCCTGAATTGCTTTTTAAATGCCGCTTTCCCGTTTACTCATTCGATTCCTTTCTTCTTTCGCATTTTGTACGCTTTATCCAAAATTAAAGCGGCTTATTGGACAAACCGCGACATGACAAAGTCTCTGACAAACCTACTTAAAACTTTTTTCCGTATCCTATGATGCTTTTCCAAGGAGAACCGATTTATTTTTTTGTTGTTATCAACTTTGTTGGTTCACTGCCGACTTTTTCCTCTATGTATCTTAAGGCATGTGCCGTTTAAAAGAGAAAATCAGTTTAGAAAGCCAATATATTCGAATTGTAGATTAGAAAGACGAATACCATTTATTCGTCCAAAATGACTGTTTGTTGGAGTGTATGTGCGCGTGTAGGTATGTGTGGATTACAAAAATGACCCACAATATTAAAAGGCTTACTCATGTATTGCCATTTTTTTGCTTGCTAGTCGCCCTACTAAACCTATCCACTTTCTTCAGTAACAGTGGCAATGGTGCTGGCAAAACGTAATAAAAAAGCGAGTCATTGAGACCGGCTTCTAGTTTTTCCAACTACTTTTTTTGTGAACACACACACGCCATGAGATAGACAGTGGAAAGGAAACTAAACTAAACCGGTTTTAGTTTGACCACAAAAAAAACGAACAAAAAACGTTTAATAAAGTTTATATCTTCTTCAAGAGTGGTAATGGCAAACATTGTGTGTAAAACTTGGCCTTTTATAGCCCGTCATATCTACGATCCAACTTTTTTTCTTTCCGCAAAAAAGGCTATTATGCACCTACCTGTGAGTGTAAACACACAGGATAAGTTGTGTGTAGTAAGAGGAAAAAGACACATTGCTACCGGGGAAAAAAGGAGGAAAAGAGCAAAGTTTTATTTAGGCCGTTCATCCCATCATGTAACTTGACTAGCAAAGTTGTGGCCAGATGAGGGTATTAGCAAAATGGAACTCCGTCGCTTTCGCTCGCTCTCTCTCTCTACTTTGGGCGTTTGTAGCTTTTACTCCACCAACGAGAATAATGGACAAGCGAGGAAAAAATTGTGTTCTCGGCGAGTATGGTCCATTAAAGAGAACCAAAAATGGGAAGTAAACGTCAGCTTTAGTCAACCAAACTCATTTATGACGTACTTTTATATTGGCTAATGTTATCGCGGAGAAACATGTGCTCTCTATTTACTTGGACAAGAGGAGACAGAGAGAGAAATGAGAGTAATTTCCAAGAGAGTATATGACTACGTCGACTAAATGACCAATTTCGGTTGTTGATTTACTTCAGGATTTACCTAGACAGGTGGGTAAGTGTAGAAGAACGCGTCAGTTTTGGATAGAGAGATGCTTTATTTTTTCCTTCTAAATATAACGCCCAAAAATTCGCTATGGTCACGGGTGTAAAATTTGAAAAGGAGGAGATGATAAAAAAAGAAAGGGATTTACGATAAAAACATAATATTCTTACAGGTAGGAAGTTGGTCGAAAAAGTGTAAACCTGGTGGGGTCGTAGGTATTAGGAGCTCATTATCTTACCACGAGAAAAGAGAGTGAGAGAGAGAGAGTTCAAAGTGCAAAGCGGAGATAAATATGACGCACAGTATCGTCTAATGGTGCCCATTTTCACCTTAATTATCCTCAGTCATGCCAGCAGGCTGGCAATTTTAACAACTTTATTCAGCAGCCTGAGATTAGGTACAAAATGAGCGAGAGACAAAAAGCAAAGTTTCTTGGGGCTTGGGAAGAGGAACATGAATACTAAAAGAAATTCGGGAGGAAACTAATTCGATTAATTAGATGCATCCTTTAGTACAAAAATGTAATGAGGAGAAAGAAACAAGAAGGAAGTAAACTCACACACGTACCACCATCATCATCATCATGATCATCGGCAGCAACAGCAGCATCTTTGTCGTCATCGTGAGCCCTATAATAAGCTCGGGTGTGTCTCCTTCTATCTTCTTCATTATCATCATCGCCATTCTGATAACTAGCTCTGTAATATTATGCATTGAGAGAACTTAAATAGGGATGTCGGGGCAGGTTAGCAGGCCACGTAATAGGATCCGGATAGATCTGCTCCGCTGAGGGTGATGATGATGATGAGTATTCGGCAAGCATATAAAATTAGCTGGAGACTTTCTGCACCAAAAACTTTGGCTAATTTGCAGAGTTAAAAAGGAAAAGATGGGAAATGGTCCTGTGTGCCTGTAGAGAAGTAGAAGACCAGGAAAGAGAGGACTACCCGAGGTTAGGCAGAGAGAAAACCTTTTGATCAGAGAAGAGGAATGGAGAGAAAGAGCTTCTAACTAGAGATTACTGATACTATCTTTAATCACACGTTGAAAAAAATGGCAGAGCAACTTTTTCTTGGCTCCACCCATATCCCGTCATACGTGCAAACGTGCATGACTGCCTGTTTAACATTTTCACTTGTGTGTAGTGTGTACTGAAATATTTGTTGAGAAGGAAACAGGAGTTTGATCAAAGAAAATGACACGCAAAGAGGAACAAGACGTGATGACGGAACTGGCTGTAAAAGATATGTGGATATTTTTGGCTAGTCAAGGAACTAGCAAGGACGGCGAGAGAAAAAATGTAAAGTAAGCAGAGAAAAAGAGAAGGAGAGAGAGAGAGAGAGATTTTGAAAATTGCGGAAAGGTAAGAAAGAGATGAAAAGACTTACGTGTGCAGGAACACTGTTCGTCATACCAATTCCAGTGTAGACAGGTACACACCGCCTAGACGACCCAGCCGTGCCTCTTGGGTTGGAGTGATTTCTGGAAATATACATGAAGGAAGGGAGTGAGGTGGAGAGATAATATGGGTTTTTGTGAGGATGATGAGGTGATCTTGATGCAAACCACGAGCTAGAAATTTGATGGCTAGTAATAATCATAACCAAACAAGTCCCCAAGTCTCAATCTCATTTAGCTCATTCCTTTCTTCAGAAATGGGAGAGACTCCAAAAAAGGAAAGGATGTGCTGTGTGGTTGCCGTCATTCCGTCATGGTTACAGGGCAGTATGGTACCCGGTTTTGCTGCCAAGATAAAAAAAAAACTTGAACAAGAGACGAAACAAGTTTAGTTTCACAATTTGAAGACAGATTTTGGAATTTAGTGATTTCCCGCCAGAAAAATCCTATCTATAAGCAAACGTGTTCGTAATAGACAAGTTTGTGGTGGACCAAACTTATAGGCGACTGCTCAATGGAAAGACCCAAAAGAAAAGAGGGTACGTAAATAATAATAATAATAATAATAGCTTAATATGTATGACGATGAAAGTTAGCCAGGTTAAGATTTTTCCCTTTGTGATGGCCACTTTATCCTGAGAACCTTGCATTATTCATTGATGTGCACCAGTAAAAATTTGTAAAATGTGTAAACCACCAGAGGCAACGTGATGACGCGTACAAATTGGGACAAAAAGTTTTCTTCAATGTGATTAACGGGTACTGCTACACTTTCATAACTTTGAGCACACCTCAAATGTCTCATTTTCCGAAATAACTTTCCCTAAAATTAGCCGCACAAAGCATACAGAGAGAGAGAGAGAGAGAACCAGAAACTCTGCAACTTTGCAACTCTGTTGTTATCTACACCACACCAAAGTTACTGAAGTGTACTTTTGCAATTTGTTGTGCATCCATCAACCGTTACATTTCCGGGAAGTGTCGACATTAATCTGTTTCTTCAAAATTAAAAAAAAATGTATAATTTTCTCTCTCATCTGCACATGGTGATTCCATGACCGCCTTTGAAGTACCTAAAACATCTGGTAGTAAAATGCGCAGTTTTATTAAAATCTCCCATTCTCCCAGCCGTAAAACGGTTGTATAAAGCCTTAAACCATTTTTCTTTGTAATGCAGCGGCAACACAAATAACTGTTCTCTCTGTCTTTACTTCAAACAAAAAATCACGTTTTCGTATTCGTACATGTCCGCTTGAACGTATACCTAATCAAATGGAGAAAGATGTGAGCTTCTTTTGTGGCTTCTCTTCTTGTACCTCAACAGATAGAAATGAAATATCCTTTTCGTCTCTCTACTTTCATCCCTTGTGCCTTCTCAAAGATGCTTTGTTTTTATATACGCAAACTCTCATAGAGTCTATTCACAATAACGATAAGTATACTTTTTCCCTGAAACCCCAAAAATGCATTCCTTTTGTTCTTTCAAGTACACATACATATTATTTTCTTGTGCTGACAAATTGCGAGAATGTATGTTCTTAAAAGTGTATAAACAAGAGAGTCGTTTGTTAGTCCTTTGACCATTTAAAAAATTTCCTAGTAATAAACGCACTAACAGTCCATACCTCGCAGGTGAATAAAACCCGAGACTAGAAGAATATGTCTCGTGTAATATTTATAACAAGCTTCTCTGTCATTTTTTCTCCCAAAAAATGTTACTACGCAGTATAATTTGCATGCCTTCCAGCCGCTTATTTCTACCGGGAGAACTGGAGGAAAGCAATGATTCTCAGAAAACAACGTTTTTTCTTCGTAAATTTAAAGGTGGAGTACGGAAGGAAGCAGGAAAAAGGTAGACAGTTCTTTCCCCGTCTTCCTCCTGACATGAAGTTAAACCAAGTGGAAAAATATGAAAGACTATATATATTTATATTTGCGTGTAAGAAACGCACTCACTGTGTGGGCCAGTATATAGACTATAGTCAGTAGATACACATGTAACACTCATGAATGTCGAAAGGGGAAGTAATATGAAACCACCAGCATCGTTGTAATCATTATTATTGCTTTCTCTTTTTTCCCTTCCCCATTCCCTGTTTCCCTTTACTATTTACACAAAAAAACGTAAAAGCTTGTTTGCTTAGTATTATTATAAAAAAGCCTATATATCCCTCCTTCGTGTAGCATTAGTACTGAGTAACTTGTATTCGTATGCATTTTGCACATTATGCTTTTTTAGTTCGAATTGCTAAAAAGCCTTTCCGGAAAAGGTATACATCCAGAAAGAAACAGAGAAAAAAGATAGAGTCAATGTGTCCCTTGAGGCTTCATAAAGATGTTCCTCAAGAAGTACAACTTGAGATAGTACTAGTCGTAGTGGTAGGGACATAGTGAGGAGAAAATACGTAACGAGCGACGACAAGCAGAAAAAAGAGAGAAAAGAGACATGAAAATAGGAAAAAGCTTTTTAACCAAAGAATTTTTTTACAAGGAAAAAGGGAATAACAATAGAAAAAAAGGAAAAAGTGTGTACCCTCAGTTGTTATTTTTTTAAGCAAGACATCTAAATAAACAGATGTACCAGGAACATGGCAGTACGTACAAAAAGTTGCAGGCACGCTAGCCGTTAGATTGTAAATGCCTGAAATACGACTACTACTTCTACCTTCGGGACGAGTGTGTATACTGCTACACACTTTAAAAGCTTTATAGGAATAAATTTTCTGAGGGAAATTTGGTCCGTCCGTATCTTGTCACCTTCCAGGGGAAAATCATTGAGGTTTTGGCCGCACCTGAGACCTGGTATAAAATGCAGTTGTTGAGGAGTCTCTCTCACTCGAATAACCTTTTTTATTACGAAGAATCCTTTATGCTAATAAAAATTCACCGTCATAATATGTAATCATTTTTGTGGCCCATTCCCTCCAATTGTATTCTACTATTACCATACTGGCGAAGGGTTTTGTAGTACAATTTTATTTATTTAGCGGTAAAATATACTTTGTAATAACATAATATGCATTCGCGCTAATAAATTGTGGGAAATATTTCACAACCGTGTGTCGTTTTATGTACCAGTATATTCCTTGTCACATTTGGAAAAAATCTTGACAGGTTTTAGTACCCTTTTAAAGAGTACGTGCGTATGTGTGTGTGGTATACCGCAACGTTGACATGATGCACAAGTATCAGTAATAAATTACCCAGTGAAAAGTGCATTCTTCAAGAAATGAAGATGTACTTGGTATTTCAACATTGTCCACTTCAGCCGCTGGGAGCCGAACAGAGATCCCTGGTAAATGAACCATTGCTTAGGTTTCTCATGTATCTAGTAGTCATACAAGCAAGAGGAGAGAGTGAGTCTGTTTAATTCTCTACAGACTCCGTCGTCCATCAGGAACACTTGTGGGATGGTACTAGTAACAAGAACGCAGACAGGAATGCACTTGTCGTAGAATAATCCTTTTTCTGTGGTAGATCGAAAAATAGCCAAAGCTCATGTGCCATGTTACTGTAATCTGGTACGTTATTACTTTTTTCAATTCTCTTCAGTTCAAGAGCAGCCTCGACCTCTTCTTCTCTCTTGGGATCATTGATCCAGTCCAGTGTTGCCTTCCCTACATACCGAACTATGCAGGCGCCCCCTACACATATAGTCCAGGTTTTGTCTGTGGCGTAGTTCCCTATAATTGCGAATGATCATTCATACGTGGTTAATATCTATTCTCTCCGAGATGCGAACATCTCTCTCTCTCTCTGTGTAGACCACAGGGAAACAAGACTGATTTCCGGAAATTTCTGAATCCCAAACAGATACGGATATCTTCGAAAACCTGATAGAGAGATAGATAGATACACTTGTCGGGAGGAATGTACCATGTAGACAGACAAATTTATCCACATTACGTTTCGGCTCAATGATCACCTTTTCTCTCTCTCTCTCTCTTCATTCTCCGTGAATATCAGCTTGGCAGCAAAAAGAGTGTGTGTTGTGCTGCCCGTTATCCCTTACCTCGCTAGCGACTTTTACTGGATTTGTGTCCCTGGGTGGGTACAATGTTCTGCATTGAAACCCGTATTCACTGTGCGTGTTTTTGGGAAAATTGGTAAAATACTGTCGTAGTCGTGGTGTGTGATGTGGGCTTCTTGTTTGCCTGTATAACCAATGCTCCCACCAAAACATGTGTGCTTGTTGGTAATTAATGATCTTCTTGACAAAATGAGCCGAGGCTAGTGAACCACTTGAGCAGCCTTCAATGGTGAGACAAACAGGATTCCTGGTCAGTTTATACATTCCCGCTGATAAAATTGTAAATCTTTATTGGGGTTTATACAGAGTTACCATGCACGTCTTTTTGTCTCTTTCTCTCCCTGGTTGCTTCCCTTACCAAAATGAACGCTACACACACTTTTTCTCTTTCTCGGATACACATCATCAGCCAAACAGCAAGAAAATTGCCGAGTACCTACTATATCACTCTCTTCCTCTGTACTTCCCTGTCTAGTTATTCATCTATTTGTTTGTGGTAGAATTTTATGGCTTCACCCAATAGAGACATTACGTATACACAATACTCGGGTAAAACCCACAACTGTTCACTGGTTGCCTGTTGGTGTAAAACAATATCTTTCCCTGTTTCCCTTCTAAAATAACCAAAGTGCATTCCGCTCAAGCTGGTCACCCAAGTGTTTCTCCTGTAAATGCAAGGTTGACGTCAATACTCCTCCCGCGCTCATTCTCTCCCTCTCTTCTTTTATGTTTTGTAATTTTTAGAATCGTGTAACATCTACCCCGTTGCACTCTAGCCACATTCCTGTGTCTAGCGGTTTCTTGAGTGATAAGTGACCACCAGGCACGAAGCTATTTTTGACACACGCACATTTCCTCGTATTGGATGCATTTCCCCCTTTAAAATGCAACATATACTGTTATCCTACATCCTCCCCACCACAGGAAAGTGATAGCCTCATGCGTGCAATATTTATGACTGCCCTTCCTTTCTCTCTGATCACTATTCGTATTGGATGCATTTCCCCCTTTAAAATGCAACATATACTGTTATCCTACATCCTCCCCACCACAGGAAAGTGATAGCCTCATGCGTGCAATATTTATGACTGCTCTTCCTTTCTCTCTGATCACTAGAGCGTTTCCACCAGGTACACTAACCAAGAAGAAAAGGTTAACCCTGCCCGGTTATGGTTACAATACGATAAAGTTGGTGGAAATATAGTACATACAAAGAATCTACAAAAAAAGCTTTTAAAAATGACCAGACCAGATCATTTGAAATTGCCTGGAGAATTTATACTCTGCGCCTGACAGAAAGCGAGAGAGAGAGAAGTAGTTTGATACCTAATACGGAAAGTAAATATTATACCGGCCTATCATCATCAGCATTAAGTAAGTGCTTTGGAGAAGATGAAGCTCGACCTAAACTCTACTTTTGCTCTTTATTTGACCATAAAATGTTGACAATATAGCTTACGGCGCTGTGCAAATAAAGATAGCAGAAAAATATCCCCTGTTGACGATCGTGAATCTCTCCCTCACCCCAGCTTTATATGTATGCCTGTTGGAAAACGTGGTCTGTCATGGTAGTCGTACCACGACAGCCACAGTCCAGAGAAATGCTGCTTTATTAGATCTAGTGTTTGTGTGGCTGACTGGGTGTATGTGTCTGGGTGCGCGCACAATTACGATATTATTATACCAGAAAGCAAACAACTTGACTTGTTCTCTTCCAAAAATAGACAACCAATGAAATAAACCAAATTGTCTTGCAATCCGCTTCCTTTTCCTTTTCCACCGAGTGTATAAAATAGACATGAAGGAACCTATCACCAAAGAACAACATAAGCAATACTAGAGAAACCCACATGGTGCTCGCTTGCTTTCTCCCTGGTTGCAGGAAGATAAAAAATTGTGGAGTGATTTATGACTTTGAATAGGGAGTTTTTAGTGATTGCTAAAGAGAGAGAGAGAGAGAGAGAGAGAGCTAAACAATGACGACGACCCTCTGATGATGATCCCAAGCACCATACCCGTCGCAGTCTTACCATCACGCGCTACACAATAGCACACATCTTTATTATTATTTTCTCGTACCTGCCCTGCTCTTTTTCTCGGACAATAACAAAAAACGCTATTGCCTTTTTGTTGTGGTAAACGGCTCACTGATGACCACGTTCGTGGTTTTTTTGTGCGAAAAAAAATCTTTTCTTCAAATACCCCGGCGAAAAAAATCCTCTATTGAACTATAACAACCTCGCGTGTTTCTTTTTCCTTTGGCTGGTGGCTCGTATATACATACATACACACACGGGGCCGTGAACTGCTGTTGTTTTTTAAAAGCCTCATAACATGAACGAACTGACTGGTCGTGATACCGTAAAATCCCAGAACAAATGATGATTGTGTTTTGGGTGTTGCGTAATGCTTACGACTACCGACATCACAACAAGTTCTGTGAAACTAGTACTATTACTATTACAACAACAACAATATTCCAATTTAAGAGGACGAGCCCATTACGTATATATGTACTCCTCTGCATACAGACTAGACACACCATAGCAATTGGCGGTAGTGGAGTGGGTGATGTTGGTGCAAAAGATCAAAATAGTCTGGTATTAATTTTCCGACCAAAGCCATCCCGCCGTAGCAACCTTGCCAAGATAAATGCTCTTGCTGTTACCATTGAAAGCCAAAGTTATTACTATTCGCGAGCATTTTCCTCTTTTCCTCTCATTATTCCTTCAAAACAATGTTCGATACGTGCCTAGTTTCAGTTTGGTTGGACTTGCTTGTTGTGCGGGGGAGGGTGGAAGTACCTACACAGAGTAACAGAATGGTATAAAAATAGGTGTAGTATATTATACAATAGGCACTGCTCACCATGCGATACAGGGATTTTTCTCATTTCAAATTTTGTTGCTTATCGTTGTTGTTGCTGCTGCTGCTCAATATTGCCGCGAGACTTGAGAAACTTTTTAAAGAGGGACAGCCTATATACCGTTTAGGTTGTAGATGCAATTCAGAGAGCCTGGCATGTGAAACACGGGGCGTATTTTGTGAACTCTATTTTCCTGCCTATAAATACACACACACACACACTCAGGGCTCGTGTGTAACAAAGCAATATGCAATAATAATAATCATTCTAACATCATGTCTTCTCATTCAACTCTCTTTCTCTGTCTTTATTTCTACGGTCATATCAGAACAACAACGCCGTCTGACTTCCCTGCAGTTTCCCTTCCGTTTTCGGGGAGTGCACCAGAGAATTTTGTGATTTCATGTGAAGACACTGTTGCCGGGTATATCCCGAAACTAAAATTTGTCCGTCGTGGTTTCCCACATTGCCCAAAAAATTTGCAGGGTTTATTACTAGAAAACGGGGAAAAGTTAAGGATGACGACGACGATGATAGTCATGATTATGATGAGACCATGAGACTTAAACTTTCTTCCTCGTCGCCGGAGAAAATAGAACGTTGGAGTAAGTAGTTGAAGAGATGTCTTGTTTACTTGTTTACCACCACACAGACTACCGGGTAAATTCCGGGTGGTATCCTGGAATATTATGGTCATGTGTGTGTGTCTATTCAAGACATTTTTGGAGTGAGGTGGTCGTCTGGTTATGGGTTCCCGGAATTATAAGTTTGAATATTGAACTACTGTTTATGTTGCATCTTCTCTTCTCTCAATGTGTAAAAACTTACTAATGGCTCTACCGAACAAATAGCGTAAATGCCAGGCCACATCGTCAGTAAGGCTGTCGTCTTGTTGATGTCATTAGTTAGACTGTAGTATATACTACGTAAGTACACGACACGCATTAAACGGGAATGGAACAGGTCCTAATAGCAGAATAAGTAGTTCGCCAAACTTTTTCAAGACATTTTCTATTCCCATCACTAGCTACAGTGTGTATGATTATGTGAAAGGAGGAAGAGAGAGAGAGAAGGAGGGAGGGAGAGGCAAAGATGACATTCAAAAGAGCTCAGGGTAGTCATCATATTATAAGCTCTTTGGAGAACATTACCGAGGCTGTTTGTGTGTGTCTATCAGTGTTGGCATTACTTATTACGACAATCCGACAACGTTTTACCGTCTACCTCTCTGCCTCCACTTACTCATAGGGTTCAGCTGATAACGACGCTCTAATCGTCACTCGGCCTTCTGTGAAGAGCACAGGAGATGGCTGTAATTTGGTGTGAAATAAAAGCGTCCTGTGTACCGTCAGCCTGACGGAGGGCAAAATTTATTCAAAAATTCCTCCCAGTCTGTTGGTACTATCACGTTTTTTTTCGTTTTTCTCTGAAAATCCACGGGAAAGTGGGACATATTGGCATTGTCGACATCAACCCGCCTACAATATATTTGGAGACCAATGACCTGAATCGAATGGTGTGAAAAAGGGTAACAACCGAGTTAAAACGACATTGATCTTAAAAGACGACAGGTTATAAATGAAAAAAGAGGGCAACAGAAAGAGGAATGTGTTGGAACATCAAGAAATTTGTCATTTTTGCTAATGCCGGCGTAGAAGGGATATGGCGCTTATGGCGTCGTCAAATTGGAGGAAGATGAACGATGAAAGAATTACACATAGAGACACATAAGATGCACATAATATTAATATTCATACCTATAAATGCAGAAAAAAATTATGTTTAATTTTAAAAGGCTTTATCATCATTATTATCATCATCGTCATTGGAAATATTTTACTGGCAACAGCAGCAGCCACTTTAGTGTCTTGACACTTGACATATCAAGTTAAGCACTTAAGCCTTTTTGCCTCATCTCATTTTCGCACAAAGTAAAATGCACTCTCGCATTTAAGTAGATAAGATATATGCATAACATTCATAGAACCTAGATTCCCACACGAAACAACTCGAAATTGCCACTTGAGCCTATTCTCAGAGATCTGGCAGCGGCGTCAGGCAGCTGATAGGTATAAAAAATAGAAAAGGAGGAACAACATCACAAGTTTTTGTAACATACAGTAATAAATATGACACGGTGTAATCTTAAGAGGAATCAAACATCAGAGAGAAAAATATAAAGTGCACTTGGTAGTTTCTCGTTTTACAGAATAGTAATGTCGTACTCTTTTGATGACATGGTAGTGTGCTAATATGTGTTAGTAAAAAGAACAATGAGCGTGTTATTATGCACTCGGGCTGAAAGTGTCTCAACAAAACAGAGAAAAGGGGGAAAGAGAGAGACCAGCAGAAAGGAAATATGAAACTCCAACACCAGAGGAACAAACAAACAGAGATGAAGGTGACTTTGCAGAATCGTGAATTGGACCGAAAAGCAGGCCACAAGTAAATGTGGGATGAGTTTATCAAAGGAAAATAGTCACGAACCAAAAAGAGAGGAGATTTTAGGAGAGGATAAAATGCTTCGGACCGTGCTTCGTTTGGAGGTGACATGCTGAAGTTCGTTGCACTGGGACTTATGGTGGTGGTGATGTAGTCAAAGGGAAATACGGGGGAAAGTCAGTTTTTACTGCAACGAGCTAGTAGCTCGGCGAATGGGATGAGGGAAAATGCAACCACGAGGAGAGGAAGGTAACTCAGCGAAAATTGTCACTTGTAGCGTATTTCACCAAAAACTAACGGCATTTCAAAATACAAGGAAACTGACTGACTTTCTAAAATTGTTGATAAATCCTGGGAGTAACCCAACCGTAGTCATACAAACAGAGCGATATGCATTTCCAAAGGGAATTCGGTAATTCCAGGATGTAGTCAAAACGCTGTGGAAAATGCAAAACAGAGGGACAACGTGGCTGCATAATTGTGCGTATACTAATGAGAGTACACCACCGCTCTAAATGAATGCATCAGCCTACACAAATTAATCACGGCTTTTTGCATTGACTCTCTGCATTTTACACGGGGTTGATAGTCAATTGATTCCGATGAATATTCATGATCTCTCGTTGCTGTAGACTTGGGTGGATGTTTTCTATTTCCTCTGTGGCCTGGATAAAGTCAAGTGGTACGTACTTGCTTTTTTCCCGGGAGTTTTGCTCGTAGTGACTCAGTTCTTTATAAATAGGGACATCACGTTATGTCATGTCAACACGTTCTCTGCGTGTACAACTCAGGTATCTTATAAATTAATCAGGAAGTTGTTGATGAGACGCATTTTTATGTGGGTGTAATTATCTGGCTGGTGCACTGCTCATTCCCTCGTGCGCTCAGGAACGTTCTCGACCGTATAAACAGAAAAAATTCAGTATTGCTTCTCTAAACATTATAGTTATTATTTCAGTTAATTGAAGTAATTCCTTTTCCAGGTACAATTCGGCGGCAAAGTTCAGTAAAAAATGCAAACGAAGTTTGACCTCGTAATATGTTAATGAACTTAGAATTTATTTGAAGTATACAGGTGCAAAAAATGTGTGCGAGATATATAAAATAGGTAGGTTTGAAGGTACTACATGAATAATCGTTCCATCGTCAAGTTCTCCACAGCAAGTTGCCAGGGTGTTTCGTGTGAGTATCTTGTTTTATTTCTAAGTCCAGAGAGAAGAGTCGAGACAGTGATAACGGAGAAACCATAATATAATATTCCAGTGATGAAATCTTTTTGCCATAAATAAATGTATAACTGACTGTAGAGTAATGTTCTTCTGCATCTGTAGTCGCAACTCATATGGGGAGTACAAATGCCTCATGTGCGTTTTTTTATTTTTCGGATTTAAGTGTTGGAAGAAAGACATCGACATGTTAATGTGCACATTTATGCTCCATAAATTCAGAAATAACTCTTTCGCCATGGCTCCCTCTACTTGTATGTAATACACACGCATTCTCTCCCGCTGCCCATTTTTCTCTCTCTCACTTCCCCTCTTTTGACCATCCGGTTCACAACGCGTAGTGCAAGAGGAAGAATTTTTAAGTGCCAGAATGTCTACACAGTAAAAAAGACACGCGGTGAAAAGGGGGAAATACTTTGGCGAAGCGATGGATTCTAGATGACACAACTTCTTTTATGCTTTTTCTCAAGGTGAAGCATTATTCCCCAGTTACATCATTTTATGGCGGACTTTTAATGGCAGCAAACATATTACCCCTTTAGGACATGGAAAGAGGTTGCAAACAATGTTGTCATTTGTCACTTTCAAATTATAATACGCCTTCTGTATAATATGGTTTTCAACTGGGGAGGAATATAATAAAACGGGGTTATAATTTGAATACCAAAATGCGACGGCTGACTGGTTTTGTAGGTCTTTCAAAGGACGGAGGGAGAAGAGAAATAGGGAAAGTGTCGTAAAGAAACCTCAGACAAAGGCAGCCGCTATAAAAATATTTTTTTCTGGTTACTACTATTTTCGCCACACTGTTTTGAACGACAGGAGCCGGGGTCAAGTACCTAAAACACAGTTTAAAGAATACGCTGTTGGAATCTGAAAAGGCCCCGTGTTTAAATGAAGGTAAATACGAAGGAGTGTGTGAAATAAATTTTAAGAGGAAATTTTTAGGGAGTTCCCTTGTTCTTCCATTTGAAATATGATGATATTATAGCTGATTAGCAATCCGAGCATCTACAAAATAGACAAGAAACGTGGGATGTGGGGTTAGAAAGAAAACAGTAGTTGACATTTATTTGCGTTATAAAGAGATTCGAAAAATGATCCAGTAGTTTTTACCGACGCTATAAATCCGTACGTCACATTAAAGAAGCAACAGGAGAGAGCTATAGGGTCGGTGTCCAAATTATGTGACATGGCAGCCAACTGGAATTGCTGACAGACGTTGTGACAGACGCCAGACAGGGCGTTGTTTCATCAGCCAGGGTTTGTTTATGATTTACCCAATTCTTGATAGCTTTTCGGGTCTAAATTAAACAGCAATTAATTTAATGGAGAAAAACAATTATATTTAAAGCAATAATGAATGTGATGTTTCGTCAATGTGTAACTCATCGTCTCTACCTGAGCGTGACATTCTCCAGCAAATCCCCATATCAATGCACTGATGGATATGTACGCCAGCATGATGACTAGAGACCGACTTCGTAAGATTTGCATATTTTATATAGTTGCTGGGATTGCTATGAGCTTCCGGATGTGGACGATTCATATAAAAAGAAACATTTTAAGCCACACTTCATTTTGCATA
>JAHZNB010007753.1:0-10877 GCA_027744295.1 Callyntrura guangdongensis | reverse complement strand
CGTTACTCAATTACTAATTACCTATTAGAAAATAACTTTCAACATCCAGCCTTATCAAGCTAAAGTTCTAAATTCATTAAAAAAATGTTCAACGACGAGACGAGGATAAAAATTTGTTACAATTTGACAGTAACTAATTTAACATTTAAGTAATTTCTTGAAATTAGTAAACATCACATATATGATTAACACTAGGTAGAATGCAATAGATAGAATCAATAAATAAGAACAAAATATGGTTATAGTTTTACCATTTATTCGAAACAACGATAACCATTTATGAATTATGATCGATGATAAATTCAATCGTTTACCAAAACCAAAAAATGTTTACATAGTTAATGTAGTGTAACTGCTTAATCTACATATCTATGGTGTATTATTTGGCAGCGGTGCTGTTGTCGTAATAATATTAAATATTCTATATGTATACTCTGAATAGACAGACTTTTGAATAAATGCGTGCGAGTGCATAGAATAGTTCAAAGACAAGCTTGACCGATTGTTTTCGTTTCTTAGAAAGAGAAGTCCATTGTTAATTTCATAAAATAATTTTTGTCAATTGCCTTTTCGGATAAAAAAGGTAGGTTAAGTACATTATATTATGCCCTTGTTGTACATGTTTAAGTAGACGAACATTTTATCAGATTTCAATAAAATCACTTTGTTTTTTTTTTGAGGAAAAAGAGAAAGTCCATGTTCACAAAAGCTGAGCTGGTCATTATCAATAGTTACATAGATATACTTATACATACTGTAAATGTGAGATTTCTGTAGAAAAGTGAGCAGTTGTACTAGAAAGATTCTAGTAACCAACCAAGTATTAACCAAGAAATTTTGATTCCGAAAAATTGATGTAACTAACATCTATATTCAAAGCATTATTTACAAAATAAGTACTTTAAATCTTAATAAACCGTTACAACAAATCCACTTATTTTCTTTAGATTAAAAAACTACACTGAATAATTTATGCTTTTTCAAAAACCTTTACTATCTACGAAACAGGCCATCTGTAGTACCATTATTAATGCATTTCCCTCTATACAACTTTCTCTTGCTAAATATAATTAATTGGCTAATAACTACAACGATAACGATACGATAGTAAACATATAGCAGTTCTAGGCTATTTAATTCATTATTTATAAATCGATTATGCCATTGTTCATGTACACGAGTTTCAATGTAGATGAATGACTTGAAGTGAAAGTATACTTTGTATGATAGATACACAAATGCTGAGACTGAGATACGCACAAGGCAATCCCATCCTTACATAATATTCTATTCACTATTCAAGGCAACCACGAGCTGTAAAAATAAAGTTTTCCAGGCGATCCCGGAAATTAGCACGACTAGCACGATCCCCTCCTCCAACCATGTTCAAATTCTCTGTAAGTTTTGAAAATGATTCTGATAGGGTTTTCCGAGTCTCTTCATCGGTCCTCGTAGATAAAAGTTGGTTAACAAGATCGTTGTAAGTTTCCTAAAAAAACGACAATATTTGGCATTTGAATATACGGCAGTTAAAAACAACAATTAACCCGACGTGAAAGTCATAATTATGTATTCGTATATAAAATGTCGATATCCTTACAGAGAAAGCTGAGATAAGAATGAAGAGACAAGTAGACACTGCAGGGATGTTATCCTTGCTAATCTTTTGGGATAGTACCATTTCAAGGAACACTTTGAGAAAAGGCTTACACAGTTCTGCCGACGTAGTATTTTGTTGGGAGTGGCGTGCAATGTGTTGCGCCATGCACGTAATGAATTCGCAACAACTGGAGAACGTTTCAGTGGTTGCTCCTTGGAGACCCAAGGAGACTGACTCATACAATGCTTGGATCATCATTGGTGGGAGTGAAAGCATCCGCTCTGCATGCAGTTCACTAAGAAATGCTATAAGTCGAAAATATTTACTGCTAAGGTTAGGATACTGAAGAAGTTCTCCGTTTAAAAGGGGCAACACAATTCCAAGTCCTGAAATTGAAACAATGATAATAAAATTATCACCCCTCCCCCCAAAAAACTAAACTGTGTCAAAGATTCGACAAACAAGTAATACTAAATGTATATTTACAAGCATTGTAGCAACTGATAATGATTAAAAGCTAAACTGTGTCACATATAAAAAACTTTTTTACAACTCTTTTAAATTTGTCTTATTTGCCAGCAGTCGTGTATTTGGCACTGTCTCACTGAAAATAATAAGAAAATTAGTAAAAAAAAATAACCAACCATGCAAGGAAACATCAGAGGCAGACACCGGCGGCGTTGAATTCGGATTAGAAAGTGCGTCAGGACCCAAATCTAAAAAGTCTTTCGCTAGAAGGCACGTCAGCATTTCAATAAGGAGCACTAAATCGTTGTAGGTATCTTCTTCTGCTGTCTTCTCACTAGAGATACGACCACTGGCATGTAGAGCGTATGACTTGACGACTGACATAGCAGCTTGGTATATGCCAATAGAATCAGCAGCAGAGAGGTAAGACAGGGAGCGCTTGCACACTTCGATTACTAATTCCAGACACAATTCTACAATATCTATGTAGTTGTGGTACGCATCCAGTATTGAACCACATTCGGTGACAACGGGGGCGATTTTGTGGTAGAGGGCAGATGCGATTCGGGAATGAGCGCTCATCGCAGTACCTAACATCACATGCATTGGTGATCAAACAAGTGAAATTATTCTTGAAATTTAGTATTCTTGCAATCGGTAAAACATACCAATAAAACCACTGAGAACACATGATAGTTCAAGTCTTGCATCGTCGCGATGTCTGTCTGCAACGCTCAAAGTAATGAACTGTCTAAATCTAAGAAGCAGAGGACCCAATATCTGATCCCAATAATGTTCTCGTCGTTGTTCTTCCTCGCAACAACTCCCAACACAGATCACAGCACGTACAAATTTTCGGTAGATCTCATTTGGCATTTGGTACTTGCCTGGACCCACTTCGTTTGTAAGCTGGACTAAAGGTAGCAGTTCAGGGCTCTGTATAGCAGATTCCGCTCTGAAAAATACAACACAAGGCTCAGCATCAGGTCTTAACTCAACCAATTATTGGTCAGGTTGCTAAGTAAGTACTGGCTTACTTTTTTGTCGAGTCCACCAATGCAAGCAATAAATTAATTGCCTCACGCATTACTTCCGTTTCTCCACTAAACCTCACTAAATCTTCCCTTATCCTTCGCAAAAATGTGTTCTGTGCCTGTTTGGCGATCAGACTACCTACACCCCACGACGCCAGGAAACAAGGACTTATGGATGCATAATACTCTTCGTTCACGAAAAAGTACGACTGACAAAATCGGTGCATGAACCAAAGAACGTTAGCCGTTAACTCCGGACTAAGTAGATGCGCCATGCCGGAGGCACTTACTCGTCTCTCTGTCTCACTAATTATAACCACGCAACACACTAATCTAACTACAGGATCCACGTTATCTTCCACAGTTGCTGGTACCATTTGAAACGATTTTTCAAATGCTACAGCCGATACGTCTGGGTTTGCTCTAGTTTCGAGTGATGTTTCGTTGATTTCTGCAGGTATCAAATTAGTTTCGCCAAGGCCGTCAAAGGCTAACACATGGCCTGCAATCAGAATGCCCCAGTGAAGATCTTCAAATATTGAAACAAGTGTATCTTGATGAGCAGCATTAGATGCGACCAATTCCAGTTGTTTTTGCAAAGCTTGGCATTTGAAGCTGAGTAGCTGTGTCAAGATAGGAATGGCATGTGGTAGAATGAAACGTCCAAAAATTCCAGCAGCTTGAAGCTGATCACGAAATTGGTTTGTATCTAATTCATCTTCATCGTCGCCGTCACCATTCCCATTAGGAATCTAAAAATTGACGGACGACCAATGCTTAAAGTTTGGATCCACGTTAAAAGTTAATTAATGCGTAATTGCATTTTTTCTTACTGGCTGCCTAAATCCTTCTGGCGGAGATAAGTGGGCTTGAAGATAATGATTAAAAATACTTGTTACAATTGGTTGCACAACTTCTTTGGGTACATTTTCCGTGTCTGTCAAAATATTCATCCATGCCTCCAGCACACGTGTCAATGACTCACGGTATACTCTGTCATCAAGTCCCATTTTCTAAAACATTTAAAAAATACTGGCATTTATCCAAGCGAATTGTCTACACTGTGGTAAAATGTGCGACATAATGCATGTGATAGCTACCCCTTCTTCTATAGTTGCATGTTGAATAATCTTGGCATGAGAAACCTCCGACGGCTTTAAGAAATCCTTCCAGCACCTGACCGGGCACAAATGACAAGAGTGCAGCCCGATTGAATAGAAGAATTTTTCTAACGACGTCGCTCAATCCGTACACCTCAACTGGAAGTTTGTTTTGCCTGAATTGACAAATATGGAAAATAAATGCTCAAGGCGAAAACCATACAAAACCTATAATAAAATTATCAGATAATTCCTTACATTTCCAATAAGGCTGTAAATGAAGGTAGAATTCGTGATAGAAAGTCAACTCTGGTGTCTTTGTTCATTGCGGGTCTGTGCATTGTAACTAGCTGCGTCATCAAGTTCACTGTTCTTGGAACAAANTAAAATTATCAGATAATTCCTTACATTTCCAATAAGGCTGTAAATGAAGGTAGAATTCGTGATAGAAAGTCAACTCTGGTGTCTTTGTTCATTGCGGGTCTGTGCATTGTAACTAGCTGCGTCATCAAGTTCACTGTTCTTGGAACAAATTCTTCGTCACTTCGAACTTTAACGTGAATCTACATAACGTGTGTATAATTGTTGCATAATATTAAATAAATAGCAGCTGGCTGATGAAATAGCCACCAGTAACATACAGCAGTAGTAACTAACATTAAAAAACGATGGGATAAATCCAGCATCATTTACTACGGGCAGCCACGAGTTAGGTGGTTTGAATGCAGGTGTCATCTCCATTTCAATTACACCTGCTATTCTTTTAGGTAAGTTGTTTTTGGTAAAATTCCAGTATAAAATACTTTCCAACAGTTTGAGAACATGATCTAGATCGCGTTTCTTGAGAGGGCCGTGCTCGTATCTGGAAAGGTATTGGAGACAAAACTGGAAGATCCGGACAAGATCAGAATTTTCAAAGTCCTTCTTGGCCGCAAAGTGCATTGTATAGGTAAGGGAAGCATCGCTGGCGTTGACCACATACTGATGCTCTCCCATTAAGGCATCAAGAATACAACAAGCGACAACCTGTAGGATAATCAATTATCAATCAGCCTGAATCAGCTTAAAATTACGTTAGTTGCTTAACTGGATAATTTCAAAAGTTTATTATTTGAACTCTTACAAGTGCGTGACCAGAAGCAGTGACCGTATTTGAGAGAATGTGAGTTATCAGATCTGTTCTTTGCTTTCCATTATTGATAAGGCTTTGGTGTTTCACAATGAGTGCTACAACGCCCGCTAACCGTCTTTGAATACTGTATGAAAAACCAGTGGACGCAAAGAGGAGCCCTAATATATGGTTATTTAAAAGCTGAATATCTTCCGGAGGAATCTTTGACCAGTCTTGAACAAGGTTGTTACGGAGCACATCTGCAGTTTCAAAAACTACCAGTTCAGTATGACTATTTTCTAATATAAATTTGCAAAACACAAATGCATTTCTTGTCTTCCGGAATGTTAATATGATATTTTCTGCAGATGTCCTCTCTTCTTTGGAAACCACACTTGGTGCAGCCTACAACACAATAAACATTGATTAGCAAGCATGCTTAGCTTGAATTTGTTCAATAAAAATTGCTTAATTGTTCTACTTATTATTACAAAATTCACATGAACATGTGAAGAAATGTACGTGCCCTGTCAAGATTAACCTTAAAGTTTTTTACAATCAACTAAAGAATAAATGAACTGACTTACCAAGAGTATGCGTGCTGCTGTCTCTAATTGCTCTAGGGAAGCTCGTAACTCCATTATCAATAATAGCTCAGTAACACTGGAGGTACTGTCTGTAACTTTGTACTTGAACTAACTGATGTTTGATGACGAGTAAAATGAAAATAAAACGAGTGATTGATTTCGATTTACTGAATAATTTGATCATCTGATTATGAACATCCTATCGGTAATTAACAGAATTTTAATTTTTACACGTGCAACCTAGTTTTGCCATATATAGTTGGGTAACAATTTATCAATTCAGTTCCCGTTTACAATAATATTATGCTCAATAAGTACTCATGCTAAACTGTCGTTTGAAATTTTACAAGTTGGAAATTGAAAACATCCCATTTTGACCATGAACTATTGCCTTTCTTTATACGCCATACTGATAAATCTAGAGCTATCTCGTTCTTCTGTTTTCTAGGTTTAAATCCCATTGTAGTATACATACATAATAGCAGGATGGGCATTATTGGACATGTTGACAACTGACTGGAAAAATACTACATTATTCATAAAATCGTAAAATAATTCCCTGACACATGTTGTAACAGAAAATGTTATTATTATTGCAGTCTGAGAACGAGAACATAGCTAGCATACAATTATCAACTGCAACAGTTATTTTTTTAGCAATGGTTGCAATTTAATGAAGGCGACAACGTTGAAAATATGAATATACAACGTAGATACGACAAAATTACGTACTTTGGTTTATCGAACCAAGGTAAAAATAATAATTGACCAAAAATGTAAACAATAGTGTTTAATAAACAGCTTTTGTATTTATTTAGCCCATTTTGAAAAGTTTTAGGTGAATTGACAAGAGTTATACAACGTAGATACGACAAAATTACGTACTTTGGTTTATCGAACCAAGGTAAAAATAATAATTGACCAAAAATGTAAACAATAGTGTTTAATAATAAACAGCTTTTGTATTTATTTAGCCCATTTTGAAAAGTTTTAGGTGAATTGACAAGAGAGCAATGTTGGTTTGGTGAAGAGGATAAGGATACGAAAATGATCAAATCAGGGTTTTAAGTTTTTTAGACAACAACACAACACACACAGCATAAAACATGCACATACAACATAACCACCACACCACACACGACGAAGTCTTGGCAATATTGCCAATGAACCTTCGGAACTCGTACTCGTACCCATATTGTGTAGCCATCCTCGTATTCTGTTATTGCTATTTTTGCTCAACAACACATGCATAGCATGCTGCTCCGCTATAGTCGGCTGCTGGTGGTGTTGTTGCGAGTTGCGACTTGCGAGTGAACAGGATGAATGTGTACACTAGTACTACACTGTACACTGTGTACACTACAATGTAGTGTAGTGACTACATACATATTATCTACGGTCAGCGGGTCAGCTATTCAAGATTTTGATTTTTCGTACCGTGCGTGCATACATATTTATGAAAGAAAACGAAAGTATTAGTATTAGTTTACGTTTACTAATACTATAGTACGCAATATTATAGTAATTTGAGCCAATTGCTTTCCGTCAACCAGTAAACATTGTTGATTGTTAATGACTCGGTCGGAAAGCTTCGTTTGACCAAGGGGCTAATTTTGAAAAAAACGTGCTTTTGAAAGTCACCCGTTACGCAAAACTCGAATTCTTTTTCTCCAAGATTAGTCCATGGGCAGAGTCCCGATCGGGCTCCCTACGTCAGGAGCCCAATTCGGCTCCTGGGAGCCCGGAATCGGGATCCCTAGAAATCCGTGGAACTATATTTATTAAATATTAAATTAAATTTATTATATTAAGGAAGCGAGTTCGGCTCCGATGGAGTCGAATCCGCTTCGGAAGCGGTGCTTCCCTTTCCAGTGACGATTTCGTAAACGTTCACGCACAAAATTTGTGATCAGTACATACACAAGAATTTGATTGCACCATAAAATCAAGCAAAAAATTTTGCATTTTTAACCCCGAACACAAAGGAAAGTTTTTCGAGCCCGAAGCGAGTTATAAAATCTGTTGTGAGTAATTATCAATATTCAACAATATCTTTAAAAATAATGAAAATTAAGGCAAAGTAAGAATATTATTAAATCGAGCTAATTTTCGACATTTTTTACAACTAATTACGCAACAATTAGTTAAAGTTTTTTTAAAAATCTTTCTCATAATTAAAATCAAATTGTCCCAGCTTTGTAGTTTAATTCGCTGATTGGTTATTATTAATGACATGTTCCTGCCGGCGCAAATGATGGTATACATTTCACAGATAATTAATCTAGGTATTCATGTTGAAAATCAGGGAGAATCATTCTTTGCGTATTTACCCTACGAGCAAATAAGGAATACTTTTACATGCTCGTAGTATTTACCTGTCACAGTATATATTCAAAAGAGACATGAAAATGTATGTGTCACATGCAACATGTTTCCCATTTCGCAATTACTAAGTACGATTCTAATTGATTGACACTATTGACAGACACTGTCATGGGGGTCATCGATCAGGCTTCCTGTTTTAAACATTTTATCAGGGTCCCGATCGGGACCCTGCCCATAGACTAGAGTTGCCGTTTATTTCGTTTATCGTTTATACTAAACCGTTTAGTTCCGTTTATTTTTTCGTTTACGTTTTTCGTTTCGTTTATTACTTGAAAACGTACACGCTAAACGGCGTTTCGCTTTGTAGCCAAATCCGGTATAAACCATGAAAATTGTCACTTTTTTCCATGGCCAATCCCAAATTAGGAGCCGCGACAGAATTATTCACATTTAAAAAGTAATTTTCTTAATGTGTAGTGTAAATAAGTGAGATTATGTACGCATATCTTTGAAATTTCATTCAACAATTTTAAAAATTTAACGATATTAATGTGCAAAATCTCAAAATTTGTTTAAAAATATATTAAACGTAAATGCGTTTACGTTTCGTTTATTACCAGGTAAACGTAAACGATTTCGTTTAGTACTTGTAAACGAAAACGAATCACGTTTAGTAAACGAAAACGATAAACTGAAAACCTACCATACCATAGACTGAAGATAGAGAATCCGAAACTCAAGATAGGTCTTTTTGTTTGTTTTTTTATTTGAAAATTTCACACTCAAACTGGCAAACTGAAAGTTTTAATTTCTTACTAGTATGTTCAGAAAAAATATGGGAGTGGAAAAGAGAAAAAGAAAATTAAAAACTTCTTTTAATCTTGTTAGCTACTATTGCAGGTTTTGCGTAACGCGCGACTTTAAAAGCCTTTAATTTCCAGTAAAGAAGCATATCGCTGCTGGTCGTACAGTCGTACATACGTTCTTATTGGGGTTCTTCCGTACGATTCTGTTAAACAGTTAAACTACACCATATAGTTTACACAAGGTGTTTAAGTAAGACTGACATCGGAAGTTAAAGCAAAGCCTCAGCAGCGTACTACATAACATCTAGCAATAATGGCTCGACAAAATAACATAAAAATGCTGTACCAATGCTATTGTGCTAGCGCTGCAAAATGTTAGTGAATGAATATGGATGTATGGAACACAACTGTTTTTTGAGGATTTGTCTTATAATTTCGGTTCGGGTTGTATGTCCATTTTCAGACGCTTAAGAATAAAAAATAATATTTAATATTAGCACGTAGTATAATATGTTGTTGTGTTGTTCTGATGATGATTTAAATCGGGAAACAAGGTGCAAAGGGTGTTTTAGGCACATGGTCAAATAAGTATGAATGATGAGAAAACTAAATACCATTGACGAAGGGATGGATGGGGTGAAGGGAGACACTTCAACATGATTTCACCCTAAAAAAAGATTCTCCGTCTGACATCCTCCTAATCCAGGCCCTTCTGGGCGTTGAAATATGAAATTAAAGTTCTGAACGAATGTTTATAAGACTCTTTCAAGTGATCATCATGATTGTCATGTAGCAACACTCATACCGGAAGAAAACGCATATGGTTGATTTAAATATGAGACAATTTTTTAATAAGAATCCAAACAACATGCATAGTTAGCGTTTTATCCCCGATGAGCAGAAACAGTACTGTCCCGAAATACCATGGGTAGTAGTTGGGTAATCAATAGATTCATGGTCGTCGACCATCAATGGTCGATGGTGGTGGTGGGGAGAAGGTATGTTGATGGGAAAGAGGGAAGCCCAGGATCAGCTCAGTCCTCCGGGGGGCATGGAGTCTTACAAAAATTAAACCACGTACTGCGTATTTTAAATACTGTTTGTATTGGTTGCAAAGCGTTAGTGGACCGGGCCATCCCTAAGTACCGTTAAGGCGGGGTTGGGATAACATGGGGTGGTTGGACACAGGAAGTATTGTAGTTTATTATTATATATTTACTTATTTATTTATTTCATAACAATCAGCGCCCCGTCCAGGGTTATTATGCTGACAGATAAAATTTCAACTCTCTGTATCCATTCTACCTTCAACCTTGGAGCGAGTAATGTAGTGGTGAATGGTGATGGAAATGGAATGCAATAAAAAAATGAAGTAGTTTGAACTACCAAAGATATCTAACCATAAATCAGTAATCGCAATGTTAACCTTGGATAAAAGAATACTATTTTAATATACGATAGAACATCCTTGAAGCTAATTAAAATACTATATGGAGAATTTGGACAAAATTCCACCAAAGTACTATAAAGTAATAGGGACCAGTAATGATGCTGTTTGTACGTTTTTGATGTCATGGTATGCGAAGCGTTGGGTCAGTTCTAATTTGTCATTTCGAGGGTAACTTGTTCATACATACCACTCAATACACTGCACTACACTAACGACTTCGGCTTCTTCCAGCTCCAGTAATATTGTAAACATTACGAGTTATTATTCTACAGTTAAATACTATTCAAAAAATTCTTTTGACAACTTTACAAAAGCTTTATGCCAAAACAAATTAAGACATTTGTTTTTGATTTCGCTCCATCCATATCCACCATCCAAATGACATGTGTTTGAACC
>JAHZNB010007752.1:0-10483 GCA_027744295.1 Callyntrura guangdongensis | reverse complement strand
CAGACGACAACTACATATTCATTTCTGCTGTGTCAGACCACAAAATATTTAGAATTCACAATGATAGATTCACAACATTTGGTAGTGTACGAAGTAGAGGACATAACGGAATGACAAGGAGATATACATTAACTACAATACAATAAAAATCATTGCAATGGGGATACTATAAACCAAGCAGAGAATAAGAAGATCGACTTGAACGTTTATGGTGGGTTGTTTGATATGTCAAGGTATCAAGACATGATTTTGTGCGACATAAAATAAAGCACGATCTGCTTGCTCTGGATGAATACAAATGTGTATTCACTATTCAACATCTCGTTTATTTCATTAGGTTTATTACAACTAAAATTCTCTGCTACATGTCATGTAAATACGGATTGATGATGGTATGAAATATTTAATAAAACTGAAATGTACCATTTTGCAGAACCGTTGCGGAAATTATTTAAAGTTTAATCTTTAGTAAAGCACCGCATGAATTTAATTACAAAGTCAAGTCACGCGTTTTCACGCTCTTATTTTCCTACGCTTATTGCGTTTTATTAAATCTCCCGAGGCAGACAATAAACATGCTTTAATAGCGTACGATAAATAGAGCTTTATCATTTATTATTGATATTATAAGCTGCTACTAAATAGAAAAGTAGAATAACATTTGGCTAAAATGGAAGTTTTGCTTTCCTTGTTTCTCTTTCTGTACAGAAATCTCGGTAAACATGTGATGTAATTTAATGTTTCCAATTTCAAAGATTCTAGCTTGCCTGTAGTATAACAGCCGTTCATGTTTAATTTATCGAGCTTATTAAAATCGACCATATACATACTACATTTATATAGTCTGTCATAAAAAAATAACAATAGATTTTGTTACTGCGGATTATATTAGACCGCGTAAGGTTTAAACAATTATAAAAAAATCAACTAGGTCGCTCCAGATTAGCTAAGTAACGCTATAAAGTCACTGCTAGGACCCAAACTTTCCGTGTAATGGATTCTGATGGAATTATCTAAAAATCGGATCTTTCTAAAGTAGTGCTTGATCGCCGAATAAGATCGTTAGATAGTTTTACGATCACTCACAAAGGAGACTTTATTGATCAATAAATATGCAAATCCCATTTACATTTATTTTTTATTGATGTGCTTGTTAGAAAGCACACAGAGCGCGTTTTAATGGATTTACGCGAGGCGACAATAAGTAATTACAGGGAAATATTACTCATCATATGTGAATGTGAAATCCTTGGAGTCCACTATAATTATTAATACTGTTTCCTTTCACAGCTAAGAACTAATGGCGACGGTACGCATGTGTGTGCATGTAACTCACAGTCGACAAAACTATTAATTAACGAAGAATCGCTCCACTCTAATTGTCACGTTTACATTTTAATACCACGGAAAGTGTGAAATGTTTTCTGAAGAAGAGCTCATTTCCAGTTTGTAATCATACTTTAACAATATAGTTATTGTGTCGCTACATGTAGTAGCTCAAATATTCAGTCGTAACAATTATTTGTAAAAATGGGCAAAGCAATCCTGCTATTATGCATCCTCATGTTGTCCCACCTAGTGTCTGGTTCGGTCGGGCTGTTGCCCGAAAAGGAAAACCACGAGAAAGTGATGGGGGCTTTCTCGGAAACTGTGAATTCATCGTTATTTTACCAATCTTACTTACCACTTATTTTGAAGTTTCGAGTTCCTGACTGGAAAGTGGAAAGCCTCAGACTAAACAAATCGTTGCAATGTTTGAGTGACGACATGAACCCTGCCACTAATAACTTGTGCCCGATTGCATTTCATTTCGAGGGTCTGCTGACACCGCTGGCCCAAACAATGCGCTTCTACAAGAACGTGTTCAGTCCACCAGGTGGAGACTTTTACGAGAAGAATTTCAGCTGTGACAAAATCAAGCCCCACTTTCTTCACTTCTCCGCCCAATTAGGTGGATTGCCACCATATTTGAACGAGTTCAGGAGCAGATGTCCTTTGGGGAAGAATGCCACGCTGACGGTGAAGAATCTCGCCACCAGTGCGGCTCAACATGCGGTAATGGCATATGAAAAAATCAAGCAGCTACACGATGACACAACAAAAGAGAACAATAGTACGGAGTGGAAATTCCTTGACATGGCTAGTTACGCAGCGCTTCAAAACTCATATGTATTTTCTCAATATGTGGATTCGGTTCGGTGGGCTAATGCGTTTACATCCTGTCAATCGTACAGGCTGGATGTTGGGCTGGTGAGTCCTGTGATGCTGAATGACTCCCTCACGGAATTATCAAAAAGCCTTTTGGGTAGCGGGTATACGTTCTCGTTGCCGTTTCTTAGTTCATTGCCACATTACTACAAAATTCCTCTTGTTGACTGCATTCTCACTCTGAGCAGCTTTGCCAGTGCCTTTGCTTCGAATGGAAAAGGAGATGCGGCGAAACTTGATGCGAATTCTACAGCAAACTTAATTATCCGTTTGCTGATTCCAGTGGTCAAGGTAGGAGTAAATCATAAAATAGTAAAGTTAAATAAAATCCCGTACATTCGCAGGGAAAATAAGGAAGATAAAATTTGCGAAATTCAAAACTTCCAACCCGATGATGTATACCTTGTGGAACACAACGACACTACAAGGAGTGGCAGCACCATCGTTGGCAGAGTGTCTCCATTCTGTCTTACTAGCAAATTATGTAAAGTACCAGAGATATCGCATAGACAAGTTGTGGATCCCTGTGTGACCGGTGTGATTACCAAGAACCATACACTTACCTCCCAGTATTGCTTCTTTGAATGTACTTCCATGTCTGGCACCATAACAGCTCGTGAGAAAATTTTCCCCATTTTTACTCAAATCTCATCAAACAGGTACGCCATAACCGGTCTGGCACCAGACACGCTACCTTTGCTGTTCATACAATGCAACGGGCAAACGACGCACTTATTTAAACCGAACACGAATGAGGGTGTCATTTTTGCGACGCTTCCATGCAACTGTGAGCTCGCTCATGGTGCAAAAAAATATTCTATTCAGCAACCTTGTGATGATCCAATTGGTGTGGAGCATGTCATGGAATTTGGATCACAACGACGTCGTGAGGATCCGTATGACTCAATAGACTACACTGTTGACAACATTGATGCTAAAGAGTTCAACCTTACTTTTACGGAAACAACGACAGTCAAGACACCCCAAAAAGAAATTGATAACAAAAAGCACGCTAAATCAACAGCATCAGCAGAAGTGAATACTACTATTGCAGCGACTCCAGCGACGGTATTGATGTCAGCACAAGACACCTCTTCACATCAAACGCAGCTTCATTGTGGACACGTACTACTCTGGATTTTTCTTACGACGCTACTTCTCGTTAATCTACTTACACTTTTAATTTTGTATAAAAATCAAATCATTAGTTTTAACTTGTTTCAGAGAGGTACTTCCTCCGGCATTTCACGACTAAATAATGAAATACCTGTATCTAATATGGGCTCTAGAACAAGCCCCATGTAAATTTTGCTATGCATTCTCAGTATTCACACAGATATCTGATAATAAAATAACGTGTCATTTTAATTGTAATTTTTGCATCAATGCTTTCTATTCTAAAACAGAAACATGGTGTCAACCGGTATTGTCTTTCAACATTTACAAGTAGCAACATCAAAAGATACAATATAATATAAGATTCACGTCTGACTTGTCGAATTTGTTTTGTTGTAAATTTTTACTCCTGCTATCCATTAACTTGGGAAAATTTGCTTTGCTGATATAGAAATTTATTACTAGTTGGCTGAGCATCTTTGTAGTCGTATATGATAAAGGACACGGTCATTTTGACAAATAATCATTGGGGCAACTTGGGACAAGATTTTTTGTGATAATATAGAGCTAAAGGTGTCTAAACGAATTATTATTGTCGACTAAATAATACACGTACCTACGTTTTATTGTTCATTATTTACTATATTTACTCCATCCTAACATTTCAACATTTCAGGATCTAAATGACAGTTACAGCACAGCCAATGTGAAGATACCTAAACCTTTGGTAAATTATCAGAACTCAGAACCAATCTTGCAATATTGGAAAGTTAGCGTTTAGACTATCCATTTAAGACAGGATACTTGTTTAGTTCATTTTAATTCGTGCATTGCCTTCCAAGCATTATATTTTAGAGTTTCTTTGATTGCTCTTACTCGTATTTAAAATATTTAACTCGTTTTAAGTTATTACAGCCAAATTTTTACCGACAACGAAATTTAATAAACATAATGCACGGTATATCTAAATAGATGTTCATATTATGATTAATGTAAATACTAAATTCTAAAAAAATATTCGGCTGGTTATGAGGATGCATGGTTTTATACGTATACTGTACAGGAACTTTTGCAATTATACCATACCAATACACCTGGGTCCAATGCAAATGTACATGTAATGTAATTTGAAATGGATAGTGCAATGCAACGTTGAGCTTCATCATGATCATGATTTTTCTTGATGCCACTGTACACTTTTAATTTCACCTTTCTATGTTTATTTAACTAGTGTAAAGTTTTATGCAGTGACCATGAATGTCCCGAAATAGGGGATGAGTATTATTTAGGCAAAAGCTATAGTATTTTTGGTATTACATTACGTATGCTTTGTCATACCCACAGTACAGTACATTTTAAATATACCAAATTGTAATACACAGTTTTGCGATTTGTGTAATATAAATGTAGGTATATACATCCGTAAGTTCTCTGAGCAAAATCGATCGTTAATGCCCATAGCGTGACATTTGAGTAACTAGCCAGTTGATCAGGCGATGTCTTCAACTAGAATTATTCGTAGGATGTGCTTCCTACTCTAAACATGCACAGTGATACTGACTGTTTTGTACTTAATTAGGTATGCTCTATACATACATTATAAACTTCCGTTGGTGGATGATGGGTTGGATGCAATGGAAAAAACGCTATCAATACATAAAATAATTTTCACTTTCTGTGTATATTATAATGACAGGTTTGAATCGCTATCGCTGCTGCCGCTGTATGTGGCGTGTCAAGATAAAGTATCGGGATTTCAATTGAAATCGATTACCCCTGTTTAAAATTTATCACCGTCACCGACACAACATCGTCATCAAAAACCAAACGGACACCTTTGCCGTAATGTTCTATTTCAATTTTAGTCGCCATTTCCTCGCAGTTATCTGTGTGTCATAAATATGGAATGTACTGATACGTATCCCGTACTTTTTAGAATACTTTACTAACGTAGTACGAGTATCAAGAGCGAAAGTTTACTTGTCTTTTTGGGTTACCTATATGTACTCTGTGTCTGCAAAATATTATTCTGTTTGTTTAATCTTGACATAATTCATGGTTGATGACGTCATATTTATTTTAATAGATCAACATATTTTATGTCTGGAGTATTCAATTTACCAGAACTGCAGCGTAGAAAATCTAGGCTTCTTAAAGTTCTTTAAATAAATTGTGTTTGACGAATGACGTTTTTTTTCAAAACAGATTCTAAGCAATTAGCTAAAAAAATACGAATTTTGACAAGTATGTGCCGACGATTGTGATCGCGATAAGCAACATCCTGTGCTGACGCAAACATTGTTTTTTCTGTGCCCGTTGCCCATTCTTCATGTGTGCTGTTGTAGTTTAGTGCTCGGATTGAGCAACGGGTTTTTATCATTTCAACCCAAGTAAAAGCTAAATATACCAGCATGGTTTTAATTGGATGTGTCAAACACAGGAATGTGCATATGCGGTGTTGGTGTTCGTCAAAGGAATTTACCGACGACGCATCTATTGATAAATGAAGTTATAAATGTGTATACTGGGAGGTAGCAGCATGAGACGCAAACATAGATGTGTTATGACAGCAAAGGATTTCAGAGATGTAGTACTTACTATTGTGCTATTTACGACGTCGTCATCTTCTGAGAAGAGCGAAAATGTTCAGCCCAATCCATATTATAATGCGGATCATGTTTTCGTTTCAGGAAGGACAGTAGAATATATGCCAGATCCCATTTTTTACGATGGGTATGTGCCTATTCTTTACCAAGTTTCGATTCCTAAGCATACCGATTCTGCACTTCGGATACTGTGGGGAGACGTTGAATCATGTCCGAAAACAGGAAAATTATGCCCCATCGCATCCCCTCTATTTAAAATTATTAAGAAATTGGGAGATGACATGGGCTTTTGGAAACCTTACTACCTAAACCACACAGGTAAATAGATAAAACAATTTTTTTTAGGAAACTGCTTCTTTTGCTATAATCATACAATGGCTTACTTAATGAAATATTGAGAACCCCGGAACCGACGATGTACGGACGGGCGGGCATTATCACCACCAGTAGCCAGCAGCGCCATTTTGTTTTTTTATTCATGCATAGTATACATAGTGGGAAAAAATTGAATAAAACTTTCCAATCAGACACTTTCAGCGCTTGACTTTGTCAGCAAGATTTTTTCATTGACAATTTTTTCTCGAAGACAGAATCTTCGCTTTATTCGTATCATAAACCCCGTACAAAATATTGACATGGGTTGGGTCGGACATATGGTTTGCTTTCACTAAGTCACCTAAAAGCATGGAAAAAAATTAGTACAAATTTGAAAATTTCAAATATTTTCTAGTAAAAAACTAAATTATGCTCGAAATTTCGTCCAAAATAATTCATATAGGTATTTTTAATGTGTAACGCTCAACAAAATAATTTTCTTTTAGAGCAGTGATCATACGGAAAGGGATATATGCCACTGCACATAATGGAACTTTTCTATAAACTTTGATGTAAAAGTGACAAGTTAAAAACTGACAACTGACATATATGTCACTTTTTATAAAATTTCAGATATCAGTGGCATCCGACAAGTTGCCTACAAATTCATTAATGCAGACAGACAGTTACATACAGTATTAAGTCCGCTTATTAAGCCGTTGTTTGATTATAATTACAACAAAGAACTGGTATTATTGTAATATTTTGTTTTCATCAATTCTCACAGTTTCAAAGAAAGAGCCGTTGAAGAGGCGGACCGGATATGAAGTCGACTGCAATGTCATTGGACCACACTTCTTTCGTACATATACCAGCAAACTGCAGTTAAAAAGCTATGAAACTGCCCTTCACGCGTGTAGCAGAATACCTCAAGATATGAAAATACGTGTGCCTGGAGAAAATTGGGTCGTTGACAAAGCCATCTACTACCAAATGCTTGACAATTTTAAAAAGACATATTTTAATGACTTGCCTCAAGAAGGCAACGTCGATTGGGCCATAACCATGAATACGTATGCCTCCGTCCACGGACTTCTTTTGACAAATCACGTAATGGAAAGTGTCCGGCTTGCCAGCGCAATGCGTATCTGCCAGTCTGGCATAATTCCGCAAACCTTCATCAGTATAGATATGCTGACCGAGGCATTGAAAAGTGCATCAAAAAATTTAACGCGATGGGGCTACCAACTGGTGTATACCAATCTCGTGCAAGATATTGAAGAATACTACAAGCTCCCGTTGGCAGACTGCACATTTACGGACGACTACACATTTGTGATACGTGTCCTTGCTCCGACAAGACGAGTAGAGGTTTCACATAGATTGATAGAGATCAACACGATACCTTTTTTAGAGGAGCTTTCCAACACGTCAGGCATCCCAGAGAGGTTGTGCCGACTCAAGCTTCCAGCATCAAAGCTAACGCTAATTGAGACAAATACCGGACTGCTACTGGATACGCATTGCGAACCTAATCAGCTTTGCAAGACGTCAGAGGTTTCAACCGTATTCGAGAATGATGCTTGCACGTCATCCCTCCTAACAACCGAAGATCGTCACTTAATCACCCACACATGCAAATTCTCTTGCTTCCCCATAGACTCTGCTGCTCTCCCGTTGATACGACGAATTTCGTCAGATACGTATGTTGTTGTCGGAAGCGCCAGTACAAAAATCAATCTCAACTGTTTTGACAAGCCAACCGAGATGATACCTATACCCCTTAAAAATGTTGGAGCTATGAGAATTAAATTGGCGTGTAATTGTCACATTTTGTACTCGAATCATGTTTCATACAGACCGAAATACCCGTGTGGTGGTAAAACCGAAATGGAACACATTCTCCCTTACCACTGGTACACAAAGCAACTGAAGGCTACCTTGGGAAAATATGATAAGGAATTTGAGGATGGTAATTCTACAGAATCAGTTCCCCCTGGCGAGTCTGGAAGAATTGGTAACATTACCGCACCCGACTTTCCAGAAAATGTGGAAGATGACCAAATAGAAAAGTCTCTTGAGAAGCAAGAGGAGGACCTGGGAAGAAGATTCTTTCCTAAACATGAAGTTGTAACGAGGAAGGTGGTTTCCGTTTCATCCGACGGGATAATGATACATCTGTACATTTTGTGGACGCTTGTTATTGCCTTGGGGGTTGCCACAATTGTATTAGGGTATCAAGTTAGGAAATTAACAAAATGGAGACAGGCAGAATCGTACAAAGAAACTCGAGTTTTGTACAGCATCCCGGAATCAGAGGAAGCCAAGATCGTAAATAAGTTTTAACGATCTCCACTTAAATTATTGCTTAATTTAATTTAAATATGTAATTATGTTAATTTAATTATGATTTCAAATTAATTTGTTTTCCAAGCTTATGTAGCTCACCGTTCATAAATAAAAATACTGTATTTAAATAATAATAATAAATGTATCTGCTTTGTGTGTGTCTTTCAGAATAGTAACTCAGGGCCCGGAGGTACACGTGTGGCTTGGGAAGCATTTTATGACTTGTTCACAGTTCACTAACAACTAAAGCACTCACCACTTTGTAATAACATAGCTGGGCTGCTGCGGAAATGAAAATTGGGTATGGGCTGCTAATTTTACTTAGTTAGCTTAAATGCAAACTCAACTATTGTATAAAAAATTATGACTCAAAGGATCGTGCTAATGCTATGTAATATTTAATGGCTGAAAATGGCGGGAAAATGAGGTCTTTTATAATATGTCTCATTTGTACGATAGCATGTAAAACGTAAACGTAACTAAATAGTAAGTTTACTTTCTAGTGTATCTGTTATGACTTCTTATTATCGTAAGGTACTCTACTCTACCGTTACCAAACCGCAAATTTACCTCGAGTCAAAAACAACGGGGAGCTTTGTTCATGCATGTTGTAGTAGTTAACTTATAAACATGATAGCTTTTAATTAATATGGGTGCTTTTAGAATCTTAACTGCAGTAAAGTATATATGCATGTGGCCTGTCGAATAATTTTTATCTATTCATGTTTCCACTATCAGCTTACATTTTTAGGATCCCCTTGTGAGGTGGCAATTTTATTTGACATATAAATTAGTTTAGTTTGTCCGTTATTGAAATCACTTGTCCACCCTGTCATGCTACTAGTTTTTTCTCCATGTGAAATTATTCCACCCTTTGCTACAATATATGTATAATAGACATCCTATTAATCAGGGAATATATGTAGCTACCTATTTAAATACTAGTATTTGATTATGACACAAAGTAGATAGGGTTTTCTTCGCTGCAAAAACATTAAAGTAAATCTTTTCCAAGAGTACGTATGTCACACATGTCACATGACCTTTTGTTCTCTCTATTTACTCTGACCGCATTTTTCTCCTTACAAGCTGTTGTTTTTGGATTGCGTATTAACTACTATTAACGATACAAGTGTGCATAAGATAAGCATGAAATACTTTGGTAGATATCTGACAAAATTTATATATGGTATCTACGAAAGATAGAACGTTTTCTGTTTTTGTTTACACACTTGATGAGAAAAAATTCCAAGATGGAAACGCCCTCTTTTCTGATTGTCAAAAACCGGAAAATTTTTAATACCACAAAGTTGAACATTTATCAGACAGAAACCTCTAGTCTAGTCTGGAATTTATGCATATACATTTGAAAAAACAAAACAGTACATTGAAAAAATACCCATAACATTTTGTCCAAATACCCATGTAACATAACATTTACTTTTGTTTCTTCACGCTTTATAGAGCCGTAGATTCGGCGCCACCGAAAACAAGGAAGCCAGTATCTATAGCTTAAATAAATAATACTTTCACAGTTTGTTCTTTATTACTTTAATAGTACCTCAAAATTATTGTACATATTTTGTTCCTTTAATAGAGATTAATAAAATGACGCTTGTTTTAAAATACCCCGGCTTGTTATAGAAATTTAACGGCACTTATTAAGTTTATCTTCAAATATTAATATGTCAACATTATTTCTGTTGTATCGGTGTATTAACATTCTTTCACATGTGTCTGCAGTCTGTGTCATCTTGATGCAATCCTCTCACATCTCACACCACAACTTACGAGGAAGACTATCGAACTTGAAGAGCCCAAACAAGTTAAAAAGTGTTTTTCATAGTCAATTCGTAGGCGTAGATTACGATGGAAATAAAATTGATCCC
>JAHZNB010007750.1:0-16998 GCA_027744295.1 Callyntrura guangdongensis | reverse complement strand
TCTGTTGTCGTTGTATCAATAAGAATACCTCCTCGCTTTTGTAATCAAACAGAGGATCGTTAAATCACTTTGAATCTCCTTACGAAAGTAGCAACGCTTTAAAATTTAAAGTAGGATAAAATAAGTAAAAACATGGTTTGACGTGAGCTGCTCCGTACTGTACTCTGTGACGCCTATTCATGTTGCAGGGTAAGCTTAGTCATAGTTAACCAGCCAGATAGGCTTCACAATAATCGCATTGCGTAACTTCTCATATAAAGGACGCTCATGTAACATTTGTTCATGATGCGAATCTGCTATGTAGCCAGCGGAGGTATTAATTAAGAGTGAGTGAAAAAGGTAAATTGTCAGTTGTAAGTTGCCTACGCACTCCCTGTCAACTCATGATTTTTTCGAATTGGTTGTGGCAAATCTAACTGACCGTCACCACCAGTTTTTCGTTTTTTTCTTCAGTTATACCATATCCTCTAGAGAAACATGCAATTTACCATTTCAAGCCAGACTTATGATAGTATGATGATATTTGTGCTGCTCCTTGTTTGTAATGTGTGCATAATTTGAAATCGTGATTCGTGACGAAGACAAAATGAAAAAAATGAAAGGGAATACGCATACGTTACTACATAGTCGTGGGTATCAGCACGGATGGGAAATTTATCCATGAGTTTAATTAATCTTATATACTGCTTGCTTGAACAACGACAATTATATGGTTTGGAAATGGAATCTCCAAACGAATTGCCAAGGTAGGTAATTAGAGGGGCTACCAAGATTGATTAATGACCATGGATTAACACTCCATCTCTGACGAAAGAGCTCTTGAACTCCACGCACCAGCGTAATAATAATAAACATCTTCAAAAATATAAGGCTGTACACACACACAAGGTTAGGTGAGCACTCAAAACTCTTCATCGTAGTCGTCAGATGGGCAAAACCGTAAAACTTTGTTGTGATTAGTGTTCTCTAGACACGCGAGTCATCAAAATACAGCTTTAATGGTCATTTGTCATCAATAATTTAAACAATTTTATTTCGTCATAAAAGCGGTAATAATATTCATTGATTACTGCTAAAAGTGAAGAGGACTCGCATTCCATTTTCATATAATCCTTTGGTGAATTGCAATACAAATAGAAACAGAAAACACATTATGTACATATATACACACGATGCATTCATTGAGTTGTCATAAAATTGAGCATGGATTGCCACCGCAAGTAGTACTGTTTATAAAGCTGCAGATCTAGTGCCACATTAATGAGTTTTTCATGAATCATAAATTAGCTTTTTGCATTGTAGGTGGAATCGAAAAGCTGCATTTTGAATTGGTAAACGCTAAAAGTTCACCACCACCCACTAACAAGCATACTCATTTTATGACATGGGGGTCTCATGATCCGACGATGGTGATGCTGATGCTATTATGATGATGATGGCTGATGCTGATGTTTTGGCAAAGGACTGCATTTTAAAATTTAAACTTGTCCTGTAATACAATAACTGCAGAAGTACAGTAGTTATATATATACACCTCGTTTTCCTTCTCGGCTGTTGGTTAGCCACCGTTGCCACTTATTGTGCTTCTCCCTCTCCCTTTCTCTCTCTCTCCCTCTCCCTCTCTCTGCAACAAAGTATAATAAATAGTCGAACAAAAATACGCACTTATTTTTCCTATTGCATTTAAACAATAAACATGTTGCCTACCCATGTATATTTATTTATTGCTTTATTATGTGGTCTCCTCACATTCCCATTTAAGTAGCATGACAAGGTGAGGTGAAATTTGCAAATTGAGGGGAATAAATGAATGGATAATAATAGTAGTTTGTGAAGAATGCGTATATAGATGTCATGCAAATGCCGGTGATATACGTACATGTCTGTTATATTATGATGTGAATGTCCATCTGCATTCCATAATGGTAAAATTTATAGAAAATAGTACGATAAAAATTTCGCATTTAATGTCTCCCTTTTATTATGTTCAATGTGCACAGTGCACACATACCATCAATACCAACCGTCAACAGTAACCGCACATCATCATAATCGTGTACCTACTTACCTCAGCAGATTATATAATATAGGTAGTAGATATTTACACGCAATTACGCTTGAGAAGACTCTTGGAGGAACGATTATTAACGACATAAGCGCTCAGCAGTAGTTAAGGTTTTTGGAGGGATAGAGCGGAGGCCGAAAAAAAATTACATGGTGTAATGAGAATAAATTAGGCGTCTGCTGAGCTGCTGATGATGGAAATTTAGAAGACATTACACACACATACTTTCTTTCAGCCGTTGTCGTTATTATTTTTTATGTTGGGTATTAAACGTGTAGATGGAAAGAGTGGGAGCTCTAATACGTAGGTAAAAAGAGTATTTATTATGCACTTGAAAAGCTTGCCAATCAAGTGATCCGAGGCCCCCAAAGACTCTTTTCAGCAAACAGTGTACTTCAGAGGCGGCAAAATCTCTTTCATGAAGCTTAAAGTAGCCTTAAAAATTCAAGTGGCAATTTACCTAGAGATATGAGAGAATGGAAGGAACGTGCGTACAGATAGAGAGAGCCGCGCCAACGTCATCAAGAACAGTTTTGTTGATGGTACTCCAAGATCAAGCATTTATTATTATTATTATTATTATTATTTAAAAATGAACATGAAATTATCATTACACAAGGTCATTTAATGTAACAGTGACACCTTCACCCTGGCTGAACTGAAACAATAATAATATGCACACACGCACTTGAATACACACACATTTAACGTATGAAGTATACTTTTTTTAACGTTGCAACTTGTTTGCCAACTACGACTGATGATATTGATAGGTGGATAACATATAACGGAGCATGTTAACACATTCCATTATTGTCATTTATATTTGCATGTGATGCAATTTATTTGTATAATAAAATATACAAAGTAGATTTGCGACAGGCGCGGAGAGCCCTTTGAGGGAGATTGACATTCACAAAAGAACGGTAGTAGTGAGCGACGAGGGACTAACCAAAAAGGAAGATTTTTCTGAGCACCACAATTTACTGTGATCATGATCATGTAACCAAGTATGTTTACATTGCGTTTAAATACGAGTTACATATTTTCTACATTCACATAGAATTACATGTATATCTCTGTTAGTTATATTTTTTCGATGTCTGATTTTAGGCCGTACAACAAATCATGCTGATGAAAATTTATTAGATGAGTTTTTGTATTTGGGACAAAGCCACCATTTTTTAACCCCGTATTCGCATTTTCGCATCTACTGATAAGTCTATAAATGGAATGTAGAATGCTTTCCATTATGAGGCGCGCCATGAACGTATATGAAAGTGGATGACTGCACTCTTGTTATTGTAAGATTATTAAATTTTCAGTTTAAAAAATGCATTTTTTTAAAAAGAATACACGAGCGACGAGGGCCCTGCTGCTGCTGCTATGCTGAGCATGGTGCGGCATGTTGGCGCTACAGTAATATTTTTATGATGTTGCATAACATCCAGCTCATTTTATATGGTTCATGTTGCTTTGCATACACGGCTTTTTATCTGACAATTTATGCGGTGGTACCGTACCACTAACTTGCAAATGTGCTCATGCTAATGGAAACCCAACGATTTTACATGACAAAGTTAATAGGTATTATATTAGCGCGTCTCTTTGTAGATAATAGGATTGAGTAAGAAATGTAAAAAATCTTGCGTCCAAAGTTAATCAGTAAACTCATATTTTAAAAATCTAGCTCAGTCATTCGATTTTTAATGGGAGGAGGGGACATAACTATCAGAGATAATGTATTTATTATTACTTTCAAGGGCATGTGCATTGTGTAACCGTCATTTTGAAAGACTTAAATTATATAAAAGAGTGATAGATACACGAATATGAATGACTCTCATTTTAGAATATAGTTTAAAGACTGGGCCAGAGAGGAAATGGGTGAAATAACCAACGCCTTGGTAAAATGTGTACCATATATTATATTTTTACAACTACAAGCGCGTATTCACATTTTTGTTGAAAACCATTTTACAGAAATAATTTCATAGAATGGTCTACAATCGTGAAACAGTTAGACTCATTCATTGTTAAATGTCAAGAGTGTCTGTGTGAATTATGTTCCTGGCCTTGCCATCATGGGTTTCGTTTAAATTTTAAACACCAAGATGATGCAGACCGTTTCACTGATGAATGTCCAGAAATTAATTGATAGATGTTTTCTTGTAGTCACAACGCCTTGAATAGTAGACAACTTAAACTTAGAAATTAAATTTCCACGGAGGAAATTATACTCAAAATGTTTTGTACCAAGTACCATTTCACTGGACTTTGTAGTTGAAGAAGTTTCACTTTCGTCTTCAACACAGTTACATAAATTTGCAGAATAATAATGTGATGACTTTTGTCAATAGACGCAAATATAGGAATCGGCGTGTGGAGCCGTTATTATGAAAATATCACATGTGAACCTGCATATCACATCGACAAGTTGCACCTGCGAGGGTGTCTTTCCTTAAGCTCCAGCCTTTGACATTCACCATTTCTCTCTCCCTTTTGTTGTTTGTCTTTTGGGGTAGATGATGTACGTAGGTACCCTTTCTCAGTTACCTATAATACATGTATCGTAGTCACTTTCGATTTCTCATTTGACCCATTTGTAAAAATACACTCTTGTCTGCTGGAAGAAGAGGAATGCAGTCTTTTGAAGAGGAATTATATAATGTGGTTTTTGTTTGCTCCCTTTCAATTTCACTTTCAGTATTCATTCTTTTGTTCCCTTTGTTGCCAGTCTTACAATGCCCCCAGATAAGAATAAAAGTGTTTAAGAGTTTTTGTTTTGGTGTGGGTCTTTATAAAACACTAAAGGCAATGTAGTGTGTAGGAGACTGATGTATTACGATTGACTTGGAGGAAATATCTATTGAGTAACTATAAACTAGATGCAATTGCGTATTGTGTATTACTAATACTAGCTTTTGGACTAGTTTCGGGCTTTTTTGAGATAACTAATCAATCAACATTTAAGTAATGACGTACACAAAAATGACAAATGCCGCGTTAGGCTTGTTGTGGCAGGCGTTCTTGACGCCACAATATGAATCACTTCTCGGATGTAAGTGTAGTACGCGTGTACGATTTTTAATTGGTTATTGGGTTTTTTAAATATTTATTCTACTTGACGAAAAAAATTAACATGTACCTGCATAACCAAAGTTATTGAACACACTGTAATAATAATATGCTGCATTGGTGATTGGAGGAGAGAACTAACTAAAGATAAGAGAAAACTCTCGTCTGACTGAGTTTGGGCTTAGTTACTCACCACCTTATTTCTTTGATTTATTAATAATAAAAGTCTCGAATTTGGAATAGATTATTAAATGAGGAAATAATAATAAGTTTTCAGCTATAACCATATATCTATTTTATTTAACTAGCTTCTGGCGAAAAAATTGCAAGCATGTCATTGAATTGCGTGATTACCATCAAAGCCACTTTCATGTTATAGAAACAATAACGAACTCAATATTTTAAATTGAGTTCGTTTTCAATACCGTTTCTATAACATGAAAGTGGCTTTGATTACCATAAGCTGTTAACTTTGTATTTTCCTCATTTCGTAAATCTTCTACAAGTATCGTTACGGTTAATTACAATGCCCTTTTTATTTGCTAATTCTTGTTCAACTTTATCACTACGCTTGTAGATACATCTCAATTCTCAATTTTGCGTTTATCTATCACTCAAACACTGGTGAAATAATAATTTGAATCGAATTGAATGTATCTACAAAATGTAAGATTGTGTTTAGGTTTAACGAATTTTTAGGAATTATTAATTTCTGCTAAATCATCAGTCTCGATGCAATTCTAGGAACCATTGTTCTAAGCGGTTCAATAACGATATATTTACTAAAAAATGAAGAAAAAATCTATGAAACTTCATATGAAATCACATATCTTGCAATTAATATGAAGTCTATTAAATCTCAATAAAATTCAATTTCTTTTTTTTTAGATGTAATGTCAACATTTCATAAAAATAATAGGAATAGTAATAGGATAATGGGTTAGATAGCGAGGTTAAACTGTGGGTACATATGATTATAACTTATGATTATGATTTATGATGACGATAACATAAGGCAATGACGATGATGAGTAGCAGAATCTGTTGGCAGCTACAGGAGATACACCAGTACACATGTTGCTGGTAATGGATGTAAATACTATGTTGTGTGTTTGTAGACTGGTCGGCTGAACAAAGAAACAACGGCAGCGCTTGTTACGCTGTGATAACAGTGTCTCAAAATGCCGCTAGATAGCACTGCATTCGTATTTGAATACTTTGCAGCTTTGTGTCATTTCAATATTGCAAATGGCAAATATACTCCAGTCGAGAACTACATCGTGAACTACTAAGGGTATAATTTGTCGGATACCGATATTTTAGGATGCATTTTAAAGCGTATTTACTTCTAAAAAATCTCAAGTTCGAGTTATTCCGGTCATATTTCAAAAAACCACATCATTAATTATTAGTAACACGCCTTTAGAACATTTTCTCTTTGCCATTTGATTGTTACAATAGCTTAAAAATGTTCTAAACTAAATTACAGTCGCCTTCATTATGAAATAGTTTAGACTTATCGTTAGATGAATACGTAACCATTCTTCTTATACCAAGCTTCGTAGGACTTTTCAAACCGGTACACATATTATTCTTAGAAGTAAGTAACACCAACACCGTCAAGCTTATATGCTAACACTAGCTACATATATAGGCGTTTGTCCAATACTGGTATGAAAATGGAAAACGAAGTAAGTGGTAATCGAATCGAAAGTTAGTTTTGTGGAAAAGCAAAGGGTGAGTAGTTGGAGTAACTCTAGATGGCTGGCGGAAAAAAGCAGATAACATGGGATAAAAATATACGTCCAGTGTAGACACTGCGCCACCATAACACCCTCTTCCCTCTAGCTTGTAAAAACTTTACCCTTAACGTACAATGCATCGATGTCGTACTATGCTATCCAGTAGTACTATAATCTGCTGTTCTTCTCGTCTCCAACTAAAATGCCCGAATAAATGCTACAACTGAAACGGTAAATCCATGATTGGTTTATATCGCATGAACTTATAACCGTGTTGATGTCCAGCAGTGCTTCTACTTTAGAAACTAACTTTTTCAACATTTTATGTCGACAAGGCTTTTTTGAAAATGGTTTATATACCACAATCACGAAACTTTTGAATTTGACGTTGGCTATCTGAAGCGATATGAACAAAATCACCCACGGAGAAAATTTATGTGAACAATAATTGGTTTTTAGCCAAGCCAAGTTGGAAGGTGTCCACTCAAAATTCCATTATCTCACTTTGTAATACTGAAACCCGTCTGATATTATTGGCTTAACACAGTTGATGAAGGGAAATTTCTCTCATATCGTTGTTCATGCTGCTACTGCTGTTGAAACGACGTCTCTCTGAAGATACATTATTAAAACAAAAACCTTACAAAGCCGTCCCCTCGGCACCCCACTGCTATCATCATTTTCAATAATAATATGACAAGTGTCCATGAAAAGCCAGTTTTCATATAAACTTTATCATCATTGTTCTCTTGTCTGGGCACAGACAAGAACCACCGCTTATCTACGCACAACCCCGAGAAATGGTTTTGGATTCAAAACGCGAACAAACTGATAGAAGAGGAGATTCTCTTCACGAGGGTAAAAGCAAACTTTTTTTGTTAAAATGAGAAAATTCTCGGCGTGAAAGGAACGCTGCATTTTTTCCGAGAATAACATCCTGCTCTGCTTGCTATTGTATACCTATAGGAAATCCATCCTGCAAACATCTCAGAATTGCATTGTTATACTTGATACCTCAAAAGCGACGATGACGATGCAGCTGTGGATGATCTTTCTCCAGTTTTTTTCTATGATTACTACACGAACACATTCCGTTCACCATTTACTGCATTTAGGAAGAGTACAAATATCGCGTACACGAAAAGTAAAATACTTAACATGTCAGTATTATTAGTATAGAGTGGCATGCATCATGGGCCATGATACATGCAAGCGCCGCCATGCATACAATAACCTGTACCAAGGAAGGGTGGCAATTCGACTGCGGGAAAGGAGAGAAAAGTTAGATGAAGAAGAAAAAAGTTTTCTCCCCTCCAGTTTTCCTCATTATAATGCCATGTTACTAAGAATCGCCTCTTTTTCTTGCCTGTTGTCATTTCTCCCAACGGAGAGAGGAAACGAAAGTGGTATGTGCGTATTGTGTGCTGCTGTGTGTGTATGTGGAAATATTTTCACAGAAACTGCTCATCCTTTTTCCTCCTTTCATTCATTCATACGTCTTTCCGTAGTAAAAATCTCTCCCCAACATAATATCCCTGATTGGAATACAGCATAAGCTACGTACTAACACACAATGTACTCAGCAAACACTAAACACACCCCTTCTGTGATGTTGATGTAACAAAGTAAGTTTTCCAGCTTGATATATACATCTTTTATACACCTAGATACGTTTTGTGTATTTATCTCAGACACAGTCGCATACACAAACTATAATCAACAATTGTGATGATCATCAGTCACCAAACCAGGAAAAACATCCGTCGAGTACAGCTGAACCTTTAAACCACGCCGTAATATGTGGAGTTGAAGTTGGTATTTCAAGTCAGAAGCAACTTTCTCCCTTGGCTTATTTCCTTGTTTCCACCATCATTGTGTGTATCACCGCCGCCACTTTACACAATGCTTTTAGTGACAGACAAAGAGGCTTTTACTCATTTCACATTTACTTGTTTCCTGCAATATTGCATAAATTGCTTTGTACTTTGTCCCCATATTTGGGAAAACAGCTTATATAATTTTGCTGCAGTGTCGTAGTAGTTTGATGAGATATGTGAGGGTATAAATGTAAGTAGTTCTGTGTAACCTACAACAAGTAAAACAATTTTGTCAACAAGGATTCTCCACTGTTCACCAGCCCTAAAAGCGTTTTCATTAAACTACTTTCCCAGTTTGTGTACTTCGACCACCCACCAAATTATGAATATTACTCTTGATGTGCAAACTATCATACCAAAACAGTAACGCTGAGGCGTTTTACATAAAGAGGGTTATTTTTGACTGCACAAACACACAGTCGCCACCACCATGATGAGCGTGACTCACTGTATACTATATACTGCGTTGTTGTCTGAAAGAGTAAAAAAGTAATGGTAGTATTCAAAAGGCAGCATTAGTGAGAATAGCTGCTAAGCAGAGCACTCACTTTTCCTAAAAAGCAACTTGTTTTTCAAGCTTTTTCAGAATAGCTCTTCTATCTGATTTTGGAAGAACTTCCTTCCCCATTTTTCACGGAATAAACGAGTCCATTTAAGCGACATTGCTGTATACACAACAGCAACATTGGAAATGTGATAGAAAATGGTTGGAATAAACTGTTGCAATGCTTCTACTCCTGTGGTTTTGTTGTGTGGATGCTAGTTTTCTGTGTACACGCCAATAAAAGACGCCGGAAGCAAATGATGATGTAGAAAAGTGAAGTCGATTTTTTGTACTGGGGATTTTTACATCGCTTATTGTTAAATGTGAAAGCATGACGTTGATGATGATCGTGATGGCAGTAAACGCAGTTATTTTCAGAAGCACATAGTAGTAAAAATGGAGAGGGATGATGGAAGGAAAAAAATAAAGCGTTTCAGGGAAATCAATGATATGAAGAAAAAACGAGCACTTTCACCTTTCATTGCTAATGTTGAGGGCTGAAACGGAATTCAATATACAGTTCTGGACTGATTTAATACATACTTTTAAAAACATTGGTTGGATACTCTGAAGCCCCTATAGGGTTTCACCAACAACTGTATGTTTGATGATTCCAATAATACAATGTACATGGGATTTCGATTTTTCCTTGGGGGAAAATGCAATTGGAATACTTGATGAACTTGAAGAAGTAAGACTGTTCTGAACCGTAACGCATACTGTAAATGACTTGGAAGTTGTCGATCTAAAAATATATACCAACATTAAGCTTCCTCTTCATTCCAGCTGGACGGATGCCATTGTTCCCCACCCAATTTACCTTCTCGTAAACAAAAATGATTTTTTTCTCAGAACTTTAAAAAGCGTTCTATGCTTTCATGTTATTACAAAAATTGTATTTTTTTGTGTTTCATCACCATATCATACTCCGTCAGTTGTCACATCAAAAATCCTTGAAATATTACTAGTCGGTTCTTACTCAGTGCGAGTTTCTTGTTCTTATGACCAGCTCTTTGAATTTGGAGGAAATGTAGGTATTTTTGGTCCAACGGAAGCCATTTCAAGTTTAGATATGTCCATTGAGGGTGAGGGTGGGAAGGAAAAGGACGGCTTATTAGAAAATATTATTTTTATTACCTACCCACCGTATCTACAAGATATCACTAGCTGTAAAGCTCTTATGTGTAAAACCCCATTACAGTTTTCCGTCTTTGTTGTATTAAAGCAAGTGTGCATGGCACACGAACCCGGGGATCTTGTCAATCCAATGTGGTTTATACCATACGACACACACATAAGTCCGCACAGCTGCCGAAATTGTGAAGGCAATTGCTTTTACGCACCTACAGTATAAAATATCCTGTACCATTGCTTCGATGCTTTCCTTTCCGGCGTTTACCATACGACACACACATAAGTCCGCACAGCTGCCGAAATTGTGAAGGCAATTGCTTTTACGCACCTACAGTATAAAATATCCTGTACCATTGCTTCGATGCTTTCCTTTCCAGCGTTATTATACTTGTCTACTACCACGCTTTTATTCTAACATTTCTAGATAGACATTTTTAAGCTAGGGTTGGAACTCGCATTGTCATATCACTTCGCTTCCAATGGTCTTTCCATAAGCGGATTAGAGAACCCTTGATTTAAAATTTCTTGGGAAGCAATTCCTGGAAATGTATGACATGCTATGTCAAAGCTTTGGGCGGCATCCAAAGTAATTGCATATACGATCATGCGACGTAAAGTAGACTTTTTTCATCCACAGTACACAGATTCGTCCTTTATAAATTACGCGTGTCTGCGTCAGGCACCACAAGCAATGACAACGCAGGCCACGCAAAATGTAAAATAAGAATTGGGGGAGTTGGACATGGACAGAACTAGCAATTATGATTTGTATTGTGGACTAGCAGCTAGCCCAAACACTCACAGTCCGGTCTTTGTATACCATTTGTTCGTGTATAACAATTTCATATTTATTTTCATTTTTCTAAAATGTACCCCTCCGAGACAAGCAAGTTGTCTTTTATCATCTTTGCAGCAATGGGATCTGCTAGCAATGGTTCCTAATAAACACTGATAATGATCCCGTTATTATTATACAACAATAAAATTCCCGGATGGTCATGTCATGAACGATGATGATCGTACATCAACAATCATTACAACTGCCATTGTGAACAATGGCCCACTTGAGCTGAGCACATTCCCGGTGGTGTACCATATTGACAAGCTGTGCGATATTAGGATGATGATGATTTTTTGTGTTGAACTGTGCATATGTAGCCAATTCACATTTTTGTTGTATTTTCTTCCTTTGTTCGTATATTACCCGCGTGTTAGTACAGAACTCAACAGCAGTGGATAAAAGGGCCTTTACGTGAGTTTTGTTACAACCACAAAATTTTTTCCACTTCAGCATCCTCTTTTATTTCCTTGCTCGTGTACGAGAGACATCTTTTCCATTTTTGCTGCAGAACCATATAATTTCATCCTGGTCGTGTCTCTCTTTCCTTTGTACTTGTTTAAATACGTACTCGTGTCTACGCAGAGTTTGTAATAAGTTTTCAGAATTCAAAATGTACGGTAAATAGAAGAAAATATGGTCTTTGGGTTGGTACATCCTGGCCGAGAGAGAGATGTGCTTCAAGTGGAAGAGAATGCATTATCTCTTTGTTATTATTACTGCCCAACACACAATACTACCAACTACCAACCAAGTATTATTATTTTATTATTGTGTTCTCTCATGGGACATGGGGATGACGATGAGCGTTCATAATCATTTGTTGTAATAATTTTTAAAGCGTTAAATGGGACTAGGGAATAGCTTATGAAGGAGGATGATTATTATGTGTTGCATATAGCAAGATTATAATAATGGTGATAAAAGATGAGATGGCAAACAGTTACACAGCACGTTTATTCCGTAACGGATATTATTTACACATGTAACAGAAAAACTGTTTTTCTTATCGCAACAAAGTTTAGCGGGGGAAACATCCGATGCCAGTAGTGTCTTATGTGAATGGGCAGCAAAGAATAACCGAGAGTGTTTATAGGCGAACTACGAATGTAAATGAGCAAGTGAGCTATTCTCAGGGAAAACCGGGCTTATCCGTAACTTTGCTTATTACTAGTCAGCTTAATAAAATTACTAACTTGATGATTATGCTGACTCATAATAAACAAAAATACGTTTAAATAAAAAATGTTCGGTTCCTGAGAACACCTAAAAGAACATCAACAAATTCAATAGCCTTATAAGGACACAAAAATGTTCTCAGCCAGCTCAGCAACGGAGATTTTTGAATTTGAATGCAGCACTTGTATAATCAGTGACAAGGCAGAAAAGAAGCAGCAAAGATTTTAACTTTATTTGAGCCTTTTGAGGATTTGATCGTCTATCTGCCCTCATGTGGCATTTCCAGTTAATCCAACGTAAGTTTCCTGTCGTTTTGTACCACGATATAAAACTTTACTGGCTTTAAAAAGTGTCTGTATCAGCAGAAAATGACCAGATTCTACACAAGATTGTATTGATATAAAGGGGATGTGGAAACTCTACTTCCAGGCAGACACTCAAGTAAAAGATTATAAGAAAGAAAAGGGAAAAGCCGTAGAGTATTACGGCGTGAAGTGCTAAAGGCGTTTCCTTACATCATTGACATCAGCGGAGACACTTGAGTTGAGTTTGAGATGACTAATGAATCAGAGGACGACAGAGACATTTTCGTATGTCATATATTTCGCTTTTAAATTGTCATTTGCCTATTAAAACAGAATGGTTCTTAAAACATGTATCATATCAGAAGAATTCACTCGTTCATGCCGTGGGCATTGTAGCTCTTCTGATTCTGATATTCTCTTCAATTCAATATCGGTGTACCAAGACACTAACAATTCAAGAGATTAGACAACACTATACCCTGAGGAATAAGAATACAATTTGATTGCATTCGGGGGCCAAGTCCTGTTGTAGAAATGTGTATATAGAGGTGTGCATATGCTTTCAGGTATGTAACGATAAGGGTAAAATAATATGGAATAGGAAAGTCAGTTTACTCACGTCCATGGCAGATGTTTTTGTAACAGCAGTAGAGAAATGCCGAAAGAGTATTGGCAAAGAGCAGCAGGAAAAGAAGTATGGGGAGGGATTGTCGGTATGATTATTTCTTAAAATCCTTGACTCTATTGTTATCCGTTGTGTTAGTAGTGTTTACTCAGGATATTATTCGTCTGTGTTCTTCTGGGATTTTGACAATGACAAAATGTCTACGGAAAGAGACTCTCGAACAGAAAGCTTCCTCTTAAGTTTGTTTGCCGTGCAGGAGCGTATTAGTATGGATTTACGTAATAATTTGACTTCTTTTAAGCGTCGAGGGTTCAGAGTAAAACAGAATGTTTACTAAATTTTATGGACCATGCAATTCAATGACTGGCATTTTACGACACACCTTGTACCTAAAAATCAGTTTAATCGATTTTATAGATTAAATTGTGAAAATATTCAGAGTAAAACAGATTGTTTACTAAATTTTATGGACCATGCAATTCAATGACTGGCATTTTACGACACACCTTGTACCTAAAAATCAGTTTAATCGATTTTATAGATTAAATTGTGAAAATAAGAACTTAAAAGGAATGCCGTTTGGGTGTGCGTGTGGTCAAAAGGTAGAAAATCCGATTGATTTTTTTAGTAAGTATAGATATTAATAATAACTTACCTTCGTACATAAAATGTTACGCAATAAGGTTTAGTTTTAGCTCTTATGTGATAGTCATATAGATTATAAATGTCTGAATTCCGGCGTCAATTTTCTTGAATTTAAACATGTCTATCTTTATGAGATCGCTTTTTGCAATAATTTTGGTTACGAAATGAACGTAATTTTAACTTCACAAAAAACCAAGTAGAGCTGAACCGCTAACTGTGTCAGTCAGAAATAAGTATGTCTATTTTTGTCTATTTCCGTCATCCCTGTGTGTGCTTGAAATAAGAAAAGTTTTTGTATTGAATTGGACACAATGGGGACGAACACAAGTAAAACGGAAATAAAATAAAGACAGGCGAATTGTGTACAATTTTCTTACATAATTCCTGTAACAATGACTGCTCGGAGAATGAAATTAAAAGGAAAAGAGTCTAAGCCTTTCGGGGACTCTATTTGTCTTCCGTTCCTTGCCATTCTTTCCTCCCGGGTTTATATATAGAAGTCCTGTCTCGTAAGATAAGAAGTGCGTGCAATAGTATCTTTTTCTCACAAGTGCCCAATTATAAAACTTGTAAGATTATATGTACCCGGAGGATGCAATTCTTTCGTCAGAACAAAAGCTGGAAACCCATTTCTGCGAGTCATGGTGTAAAGGTGAGTCAAGTTAAGACTACACGTTGGTTTTATCTTTTGCGCTTCGACTATCTACTGGAGACAGCAGTGCATACCAGTTTTTTGTTTACTCAACGCAATTGAGTGAAATGAATGGGAAATGCTGGCTCTTTTCATTTGGGTCTTTCATTTTGGTTAAGATTTTATTCACCACGTCATTCGTCTGATAAAAGTAGCATATAATTTAACTGCCAAGAAATAGCTCTACTGAGGCTAATAACCTGGTTAGGTTATTATAGGTTTTGTCTTTGAGAACTCAAAATAAACAAGGGCAATAATAAGTGTCTTCTTCTTAATTAATAAGAATTGGATTGTTTTTGTCGTGACAAACTAGAAAATGAGTCCTCGTCTTACTTAGTCTATATAAAATAACGTACGAATCTACAAACCTTTTACAGAAAATCTCATTATTTTACTCTTATCTGGTGAAATTAGAGAGCTCAAAACGAATGAATGGGAATGTACTCACAGCTGTGGTGTTAGAAGATTATTTTACTCTCGCAATGCAATCTGATAAACGCGTGACATTTCATTCAACTGTTCCCTATTTTCTGTAAAAGTAGATTGCTACGTTCTTGGCTCTGAAAACCGCTACCACTCTCTTCTCTTTTACATCTCAAACATTGAACTGTACTCGATTTCACCAAGTAGAATAAGCATTCCTGTCGGCCTGGTCCATAACAGATAATTCTTTTCAATAGTCGTGATAATGTGCATTAATGAATGTTCACGATATCTGAACGAGCATTAAAATGTAACGGAATTAGCTCCGAATTTACATAAAATAACACCCCTCTGTCCCGAAGGTTATAGTTTGGTAATTTCCGCACGGTGGTAATTTTAGTTGACTACAGACTACAGAGAGGAGACCAGTATTACCGTTGACAGCACTTTTTAGCACCATAATTTCACCCAATAGTACCACGTAACGTGATTGGAATGTTGTGATAGAAAACAGCTTCAAAATTCATTCACAAATTACAGCGACGGCGACATCCTTTCGAATGAGTTACTTTATTTATTGCCCATATAATGAACCCCAGTGCGTGCGTACTAATTTCAAGACTTCTCTATTTTCTGTCGAATTACCAAGTACAAAAGGGTGAGGGTTGGATCGAATTGATATATATTTTCGTAGTTTAATGGACAATTCGTGTATAGTATTATTTAGGGACATACATACACCTGCACTCTACTAAACTAATAGCACTGTTTCTGGCACCATTTCTTGTATCTACAGTAAGGACAACTATACGCCATTAGGATCGTAGTGGATGACGAAGGAGCAGGTCATAACGAGGAGACAAATTCTACGACGGGGTTCGCAGTGTATTGATAAATTTATTGCTCATTTGCATGCATGATTTGGCTCCAAATTAAACCCATTAAAGCTGTAATTAAAGAAGAAAAGAAAGGTCCTATTTCTGTAATCACGTATAGTTTCTACAATATCAGAGGAGATTTTGAGGTTTACACTGTACCATACCAAAAGTAGCAAAGCACGTTCTGTAAGAAGGATTACGATTACATAGGTATCAAGTTCAGAGCGATAATTAATTCAACTTTTAACCTTTCCACACTCGCCACTACACCATAGTTTATAATGGCTTGCATGTGAACAGTGCACACACGCATCTTCTTTCATTAACGTCAATAAAATCACACCAAGCATATAAATGTCAGGAAAGAGAGCCATATTTTATGGACTTTGTGGATACGAACAACTGCTTTTATGAAGATGTACTGAATTAAACGATTTCAGTGTAATCATAAATAATGTCATTTACAATAGTCATTATTCTTTTCATCAGGATTGGCGGTGGTAAATGACGTGGTGGATTGGCTGAAGTGGTAAAGCCGAAAAGGTTGAATTTATGATTTAATTAAAGTTTGTGATCAACGCGTTCTGTTAACATGGTAGGATTGCTATGTATTTCTTCAATGCTGAAAATACCTTGTTGTGACATTTAATCCGATAATAAACCAAAAAGCAACCGGGCCAAGTGAAACCTTGAAAGATTAATTTCACTTTCAATCAGTGTGATATAAGATCAATGCCGATGAAGCGCATCGAGAAGATTAATGACGTTCAATGTAGCTTTTGTATTGGGAATTGTGTAACTGCATTTTGTGCTCAAAACATAGACGTGAAAATTGATTTTAGGTTTGAGAGTAGTAGTATGACTATCACTACTTGGTCCATAAAGTATGACCAATCCTGTACTAAAGTGTGCATGTAAGGATATTACTGATAAGAAACTCATGTGGGCATATAAAACATTTTTTAGAAAAGTAG
>JAHZNB010007749.1:0-10887 GCA_027744295.1 Callyntrura guangdongensis | reverse complement strand
ACACGGAACATATACAAATATTTCATCTCTTACAACACCAGAGCCCTTATAAGGCTAAAGCTAAAAATACTGTTAGAGTTTGGATTTTTGAGTATATGCATGTATGAATAGTATTGATTGAGTGATAAGACGGGCGAGATGAATGGCTGATGTAATAGCGCAGATGTGATATAAAGAAGATCATCAACGTCAACTGCAAAAAAGTTTTCATGGAGGGACGACTATGAAAGCATATTGTCAAGTAAGTTGGGGACATGACCAGGCATAAAAATAGCAGAAGTCCTAGTGGTAATAATATATTTATAGAGCTTTAAGTTTTCCACCAACAGCACCACAGCAGCGTCTTTATAATCATTGGAGCAGCGACGACTTCAGTCATGGATACTGAATCGCAACCTCCGTGTTGTGAACTATGGACCATATGAAGAAGTACCAAGGATGCATGTGTGTATGTGTGCGTGCTTGTGTGTGTGGGAAAAATGACAGGTGTACAGAAACCATCACATCATCATCACACCAGATAGAGTGGTACTCTTTCAGAATTAAGCCTGAAGCAGCCCACATTAGCTAGTCACGCTGGTGAATAATTGAAATAACGTCTTTATTACTACCCTGGTGTGTACTTTCGTCAAATGCTAAGCAACATCTTTTCTTTGGCTGTCTTCCTTTTAAGATGGATACAGACGGTGTAGGTTTTAAGCGGATATTACTACATGAATGATGAAGGAACGAAAAAGCTGGTAAATAAATGAGAAAAATTAATGACATGATCAAAAAGAGAACATAAGTTGGAGCAGCAAAAGGAATGAAAAACGTTGTTTTCATAACATTATGTAAGCCTATCACGATGAAACGGTTTTGAAGTTGAAGGTTTATTCACAACTACTGGGTGGGTTTCAAAGTAAATCGTTATTCATAAAGGAAAACAAACACGACTACTCAAGAAGAGCATGGCAAAAACAGGTCTAAGCACACAAAAATAATTAATTGCTAATTAGAATGGTGATGTAATAGAAAAACCGGAAACCGGGCTAGAAAAAAAATCACGGAGGAGTCTGGAATGAATTTTTTTTAATGATTTGCGCTTAGATATACACCTACTTATATGGTAATTACCACTCAAGTAATACTATACTAGCATATTACCTGACGATGCAACCTAACCTTGTCTCCTGTCTATTCATGAATTTCTCCTTTAGGAAAAGCAGTTTACTTGTTAGAATGAGTTTGTCAATGCTTTTGAGAAAAGTGTTTCAAAGTAAGTGTTGAAATTATGTGGTAACAGCGTTTGTTTGCAATATGCCAATCAATCCAACCTCTAGCTAAAGGTAAACTAATTATACAAGCAAAGTTTTATTTCAAGGGCTCGTTACAACTGTCACTGTACCAGGAAGTTGTTGCCAAAAATTCCCTTGAAAATATCACCTGAAGCTCATAATATTTTCAAAATAGTTACGAAAGCCCTGGTTTCCTCGTTTTCGTACCGAGAAGTAAAACAGTGGTTTGAGCCTGTCCTTTGCACACCATTTGCAGAGAATACAATGCTCAACTCTTTATTATATATGAATGTACCCCCAACTGAAAAGAAGAAGTGAGAAAAGAAAGGGAGAATGGGAGGGAGTAAGTAGAGCATAATAATGGAACCGGGACTACTTGTCGTTTTGCACTTTCTGAACCAACTATCTGCTGTTACAGCATACAGGTTAGCAGCAGCAGGGGGTATCCTTCCACACACACAGGCACACATGCATGCGAATATAGGAAGTAAGTCAAGTGATTCAGTTCCCTATTCTCTCTCTCTCTCTAACAACGAAAAAAGTAATTCACCTCACATCCCATTTAACACATCGCCATATTACGATTTCAGCCTACGTGCAACCAACCTCTTGTATATTCATTTTCCTATATGGAGGGCAACATGCACTCCAGTCCTCCATTCTGCTTACTTACGTAAAAGAAGAATAACAGTGTGACAAAGGATCATGCTGAAAAACGTACCTCTCTCTATGGCTTGACAGGCATTGGGGTGAATAAAGATACAAAAGGAACAGAAAAAATGAGAGAAAGGAGCGAGTTGGAGTGGAAGAGACTGTAGAATACGAGTAGTAGCGGCGGTGGTGGAAGTAGTAGAGCTCTTTAGTGAGCTCCCTGCAGCAGCAACTGAGATTTCCGCTCTTTCTCTTCGTTTTTAAAGAGCAAAAGAATGGGCGCATAACAAAAGGTATGTAATGGTTTCAGCGAGGCCCTTGAGAACCATTTGAGCTTATGGTTACCTAAGCCCATAGCAAATAATAATAATAAAAAACGAAGACGCGAAACCTACATGGTTATATCACCCAACCATAAAATATGTTTTTTCCTGCAGCAGACTGTGCATCATCTACTTGACTAGACGGTAGAATAATAAGAGATTTTTTGCATACATTGGTACATGCCCTTAAACACTATAATACTGCTGCATAATGGCAGCTGCATCCAGGTAGAACCCCTTTTCACTTGAAACCTTCAAAAGGGACTTTTTTTTCGTTTTGACTATCTTGGGAAAACGGGAGTTATCGCTACATGACTTGCGTAAGAAAAAAATGACACGAGAATACCTAGACAGTCAACAGAACTGTTACGTCATTTCTTTTAGCTGTGGGGGGATGTGATATAAACATAATGTTGCTAGTAGGTATAGATTTTTTTGTGCTAGATTCCCGTTACATGACTCTATCACATTTCATTTTTGGCCTGCTAATCCTGTCTTCCGTCATTTTCCTTGTCATTCTCAAGCCCTTTTATCATCATGACTACTTTGTTTGGAGGGACAACAAACTCAAAAGCAACAGTCAAGCTCGTTTTTCTCCGGCGCTTATGGGTGGGTGTATGGGAAGACATCCCAGATCCGTCTTAAGACATCATGTTCGTTCGTCTAATGATGGTAACAATAATAAAATATTACAAGCAAACTAAGAAGGGATACTTAGAAAAGAAAATGAGGGCGTAGTTGGCTAATGATGGAACTTGGTCTGGCGGTTTATCTTTCTCTCGGTCTCTTCTTGCTCTTGCTCGTTTTTAATTAACGATGAGTGAATCTCTGCAAAGTAGTGGAGGAAGAAGGATGGAGCAAGGCAACTTAATGAAGACAGCCTACGGCTACCTTGAAAACAGATTTTACAAGTCGTATAACCCCACAACAACCACACACACCAAAAAGTCTGCGTCTCTCTGCTCAGAAAGTTTAGCTAAAGTAATGACTCTTAATTTTTAAAACCGCTTTCCCTGCTGCATTTAAATTATGCGTTTTCTTTGACAAGATGATAAAAATACAATATATACTTACCTAACAACATATGTGCATCCATGTGTTACCTTGAGGAGAAAGCAGACAAGTCACTTTCTCTTCTTCGCTGTCAAACTCAATCATGGAATATTTTGTACTTGTGATATTTTTACCTTTCCAATGCATAATTGATTAGCCCATCAGTTGATATTAGAGTGTGCATCTTATGTGCCAGTGTTTATCTACTGCTGTCTACCCAACTTTCGAAGCATCACCATAACCACGAAAACAAGTCTTCAGTCATTTGTTTTACATTTGAGAGGAAAAGCATTTAATAAATGAAGTATAAGAAAGGGAAGGGGAAACAGTTTAGAGAGTAAAACAGAGGGAGAGAGAGAGAAAGGGGTAGCCGTTAATTTTTCACCATCATCAAACTGAAAATGTTTGGTAATGTTACACATCGGCGTGTGGTAAAGTATTTTGGAAAGGAAAACGGCAGCATCAGTGTACCATCACTAATACTACTTGTACGACTCCATATATAGGAGCAGCAACGGGTAAAAAGTAATCAAGACAGGTCGTTCCTTATTATCTTTTAATGAAAACTTCACCCCGGGAGTCAGTCGCACACATACAATACAAACATCCCACACGTACTTGACTGTGTTCAGTATGGCAAGAAAAAGTACGGAGACTCTGATGGTGTCCATGTGTGTTGGACGTTGGTTGTGTGTACTGAATGATGAATAAAATTCCCAGTCAGTTGGATAGTTAGTAGAAAAGTGAATGAGGATAGATGATGGAGGTGGTGGGTTCAGTAACGATCAGAATGAAAAATTAACAGCAGGGCAGTCGTAGCAAATAAACGATGCACGTATGTGTCTAAAACATCGCGCTCTTGTTCTCGCTCGCTCTTACCATCATGTCAGGCTCATTCATTATACACGCGTGTTTGTGCAGAGTAAAAGAGGGAAAAATGGAAGGACACATCAAAAGTCAAAAGAGAAAGTGCCTCTTACAATTCACAATTTTGTGTCTATATACCAGAGGAGCAGAGAGCATTTATAAACCATAAATTTGGAGGGGAAGGGAGGCAGAGAAAAAAGTCGGAACGTTTACAGTTTGTCGGACAGATCTGGTATTCCTTTGTTAAAGGGAATACACCACCTGGGGTAGAATTCAAAAAGGGAACTACAGTAACTACACTGACCTGCTGGATGGGCTAAGTTCGCAGACGACAAGAAATTCATTTAATATTCATGAAAATTAATTGTACTCTGCCAAAAAAGGCTACATAGTGGGGAATTACTTAAACTCAAGTGGGTCAGCCCCTCTGTACAAAACGAATTTTTTTCTCTGAAAAGTTAAACGACTGTTTGTTATAAGGGCGAAAAAAGTTAAGTACCTACTTCCCTGTTTTTTGTAACCTCCGTGTAGTGTTAAATATAGGCAGCCTGTTATTAAATACTCTTTTCTGTGATGAATGGAATACCGGACGCACAATCGAGAAAGCAGTATATATAAAAAAAACTTTGGAAAACAGACCAATACCCCATAAATGTCACCACTTTTGTGCTTAGCACAAACACGGTAAAAGGAACAAGCGCCTTGACCACAAACCATAATAAACAGTCCATGTTCAACCATTTTTCTTTTCTTCTCAAAATGCCGAACCTCAAGGTCCTTTATTGATAGGACGAAATTCTTGTAACAAAAACTCTACTAGTATCATTCCAGTCTAATAAAAAATTTATATATATATATTGGAACCATGCGAACACAACAAAGGTTATGAATGTTCTGTGTAGTGTCTCATATTAAACATTTTTTATATAAATAAACTATATCTTATCGGTTTTTCTGACTGTTGGTCGAACTGTTGGTCACTCATTCATTATCCATCACTGTCGTATTACTATCAACAATAATTGCAAGATAATTTTCAATATTATACCTATATCATGATACCTTTCATGCTCGGTCTGTGAGCTCCGATGTATGTATGTTTGAATGTCTGAAGAAGCAGGAATTTTAATGGTCACTGCCACCCAGACGACTGCGTAGACACGAGCAGACACTTTTTTTATATATAAAAAGTGGGTGTGTGTGTTACACAGACCATCGATCACTTTTCCTCCACCGTTATTGCTTAATACTGTAAACCTTATATTCTCAATGTTACCTATACTATCGTTTATCCTCTTTCCGTCGTTTTCCCCTATCATGTTGAAAATTACATACCTACGTAACCCAAACGACAACACGGTGCAAGGACAGGACAATAATAACAAACTTGTTTTTATACGAAAATATATTAATATTAATTCATCCTCCAAATTTCGTCAGTCACCGAATACTGTTTTCTTGCCAAAACTAATGGCGTGGGTATATTTTAATGGAAAACCCTTGCTAGTTTCTACTCTTCATTCCCTTCTTCACTTTAACAAGGTTAACAGTGTGAAGTCTGTGAAGTGTAATAACAGCAACAGGGAAATGTCCTGCACTTTTCCTTCCGCTGCAAACACCCCTAGGTATTCTATAAATTATGGAAGACGAACAGTGACACAAAAAACACATGAATAGATACAGTAGGCACATTAATTATATCAATATTAATTACCTATACACGTAACGGGAACACGTAGACGCAAATCTGTCATTTGGTCCACGTGTTCCATTGAAACAAATTTCGCTGACACGATGCGCCTCGTCGTTAGAAGTATCCAGCTAAACAGTTATATACAATTTTTATACTGCGGCCTTTCACACAAAAATTGTTCAGTCACCCGTGTCTGTTGTAAACAAAGATATCAGCAGAGTACACATCCCATCATAATATTGGCCACTACCAGCACTAGTGCTGCCGAAAGCCAATAAAAATCCCTGCTAATCAAATAAAGTGGTACAGGGCACGGCCACACAGAACGGTACGTGGGGAAAATTCGTTGATGCTGTGTGATGTCTTTTTACTCCACCCATTGGATTCCTCTTGATTACTATTCCCGCTCTGGGGGCAGGCATAACTGTCTGTGTTCCCATATCTCACTCATTCCTAGTCACAAAACTGTACACACGTAAATTCCACTTCCAGACTGTACATCAATCACAGATTATTCTCGCTCTACTAATTTTCTGACTTTTCGACTTTCTCTGGCACGCTCACACACACAAACAGAGAACAGAAAGAGTTTTATAGATGATGTGAACGACTGTTATTGTTATTACCTCGTTTTATTACAATTCCTTGCAATATTCGGTCAGCATAACATATTGCTTCAAGTCTTTATATGCATCTTATTTACTTTTGTTAGTGGCGTTCTCATTTACCATTTTCCTCCACTTTAGTGCTAATACTGTAGGTAACTTTCATTTTTTGTTCAGATTATTACTACCTATTAATGCGTGTGTGCATATTTCTTCATTTTGCCATTCAACCGTGTACAGTCATCAGTTGGTAACAACGCGAACACGAAGGTTGCTTTATGCTTGAGTGTATAGTGTATACAATTTTATTTTATTTATGAGCCCATTAAGCCAACCAACCGTTTTTATTGCCAAATTCATGGCAAGGTCGCCAATCTCAGAGAGACAGACAGACGGCTAAGCAATAAGTAAAAGTTATGTTACATAAATATATTTCCTGTCATCATCAACCTAAAATTAACGGGGGATTTATCAACTGCTGTGATATATAATGATTACACGGTAAACTATGGCGATGACTTTGATGATGTGCGGAGAGGAAAAATAATATATTACCGCTACGCTCCCTGCTGCTGCTCGTCTAGGACTGCTGTGTTGCATGTAAATAGAGCATTCTAAAGGAAGTCTACAGAGAGAACACAACGGATGCTGTTTCAATTCCACATTTCCTGTACTCATCATAATCATCTCTGTACTATCGTCAACATTTTTCGCCACTAGCTTTTATCAAAACTCAAGTCACACAATCTCAAGGACTTTCATTTTGATTCGATATATTCTGTATATTGTGTGGTGTTTATTCTCTGTAGTTGCTACGACTTTGGGGGAAATTGAAGAGACGGCAAGGACACGGACGACAACAAGACCCAATATTCTGGGCGACGTGTGATGACGAGATGCCACAGTGTGGATGGTCATAAGAAAAAGTGACAGAGAGAAAGCAGTGAGTAGAAAAGTAGTCTATTCAACCGTGAAATGGCGCATTTCTTTTTCTCATTTATTTTTTCCACAGCTAAAAACTCGTTTTTCATATACCAAGCACGGATGACTTTCACCACGTGATATTCAATACCGTAATGTTCGTAATATTTATCTCATTTTAAATAATGTATATTTCAGTATACCAAATAGACGACCTACGTACCTTCGTACCACTCAAAAATATAACGTGCCCTTATATTCAAAAGAGAAAAAAAGTATCAGTTGTACAGTTTTCTCTTCCAGTCAAAATCTAATATTGTTTTTCCTAGTCACGCACATGGACGATTCATAAATATGCTTAATATATGTATTTATAAATATACCGGTCTATTTATCATGCCTATACATATTTCCTTTTTACATTGCTATCTGATAAATTGTCCACAAATTTGCTTTACATATAAAGCATCTATGTGTGTATTCATACATGAACAATTGTACTACTAAAAACCTGTGTAAAACCATGCTGGACCAATTGAGATAAAACATATTTTGCATCTCTCGTTACCGTTCAATTTTTTCGGTATTTATTAAATTGAGATGCATTCAAATGATTCCAGGAGACGAACGGAGACATGTACTATGTTTCTGAAAATGAATACAGCCCCTTGCTTTGAAGTGTTTATGGCGTGACAAATGAAAAAAACACATAAAGATGAAGGTTAGGAAAAAGTGAACAAACACGCTGTTGGAATTTTTTACATGTTTTACAGACATAATAGTTACGGCTAGGTGTCATAATACAAAAACCTGACTTACCTGTATTTGGGACGAAATCACAGAGCTCGGGATCCAGTCTCCTTTTTTCCATGTATTCTTGAGTTGTGTAAATACCGAGAAAAATTGGCGTGAAGGAAAGAAATGATGGCAGGATCCAAATTGAACCTGAAATAGACAAAAAATATGCACATTAGTCATCAACTTTATTTTAATCCTTATTCACATGTCCATCTGCTTTGTAGCCCGTTACTGTCTGTTAGTTAACTGGGCGATCGTGTGGTTGTTGAAATCATGTGTCCGGCCTACAAACCGTTGCACCACCACAGAATCTACTCTTTAATTCCTTGCCTTTGGCATGCTTATCATTCTTCCGTTGTTGTCACCAGCTTATCAATATTAGTATCATTTGACCTGGGCGCACATCACACTCACACAACCCTTGTCAAATTTTCACTTTATTATTTTTTATTCTGTCATAGTATCCCCCTGCACAGTCCTCACAGCAGCAGGCATATGCACCATTGTGAAATGTATACGGATAATACATCCTGATTTTTCTCGTTTCCTCTTTTCTACAAAAGGAAAGTGGATTTGATTAGATTGGTTGGGAATCTGATATCTGTTGTCAGATTCTTTTTTGAAGTCTGGATACCATCACCCCTACTTCTACTAATCTTGCAAAGAATAAAGGTTAAGCCATTCCTTTGAAAGAAACTCAAAGAGAAAAATAATCCGTTACTGTGCTTGAAAAAATGTGCGCCACCTTATGTGACCGTGTCACCATGATCCTTTCAACTTGTTATGATGGCGATAGGGAATCTCCCCCATGCTACCATGTTTTCCCGTACAACTTACTCTTTACAGAAAGCACGCTTGGGTAGTAGTAGCACAGAGTACTCAAGGAGAAAAGGATAAACGTAAAATATGTTGTGTCAACTCTTCCAGAAATCTCTAAAAAAAGGTGTATTTTTGATGGCGCAACTAGCGGAATAAAAGTGGTCTCACTGGGATTGTTGTATTCAAAAAGAGGAAAAGAGAGCGGACAAATACAGGCTTTATTTTTACCATTGTCATGCAAGAATTTGCACACACATATATACAGACAGCTACTGCATCATCCACCACCTAAATTTTCTTTTTATTATTTTCATGCTGTGTATCTGGCAGTCTGATTCGGAGCATTTTCCTCATACTAACATTGTGGATATTATTCATCATAAAATACAATCCGGTAAAAAGCATTTTCAGAGAAAGGAGAAAGTAATGATGGTATTGTGGTAGCCATACAATGTCAGTATTTAGGTTTATGCTCGGTCTTCTTTCTGCTTATTATTATTTCTATCATCCCTACCACAAACGGGGAAACTATTTTATACTACTTTTTGCATTTCCTTTGTCAAAGCTTTTTGTATTTTTATTTTCTTGGCTGGAGATGTAAGCAAAAAATGCAACTTGATAGGGAAATAAAGGTTGAAGTGTAAAAGTGTAAAGTATAAAGAGATGCTAAAAGCGGGCAAGGTCGTAGATTAGGAAAGGAAGAAAAGAAAGAAAACCAGTCGGAATAGCAAGGACAAACATTAAAAGAAACGGACAGGGAACTTTTTAACAGGGAAAACTGTTTACAAAACTAAGAAGGATAAAGTCGGTTTTGCCTTGTGTCCCCTATGGTGACACAGACAAATAAGATTTTGCGAGTTAGGTTTCGATTTCCGAGAAAAATAAATTACGCGCCCTCTTAAAAAACAAAATACAAAGTAAGCAAACATACGAAAGGAGATGGAGTTGATAATGAAAATGACCAGTGACACTTCCATATAACGTTCGTTCCAGTGAATTTCCAGGTTGGAGAACAAAAGAGGTTTTGAAATATTACGAAAAAATATAAAAGCTGATTTTGTACCCATAACTTGAACAAAAAACGGTATTTCATTTGTCTTTTGCTTCCTCCCGTTGTTCATGTTCTTGAGACTAGCTTGGGAATAGGTCATTTTTCTCCTTCGTAAATTATTGATGATTTCTGGGAAATTCCTTACAACAAACAGTAAAAGCGGATTCATACATTTTTTATGTGTAAGAAAGTGCTGTGCAATTGAACTTCTATAATAGCATAGTACACTAGCATGGGAGTATTTACAGTGTATAAGTAGATAATTTTGTAATAATACCAATGTTGCGGCCAATATGTACATTATATATGGCATGTATTTCGATGTCACGGCTCTTTTCCCAAAAGAGCTGTTCCCCAGTACGTGTAATAGCGTGTGTCATAAAAGTGGAGGAAAAGAGTATGAAATGTTGCAAAAGTATCTCATCATTGTTGACTCGGTTTCACTATTGCTGCTGTTGCAAATTTCAGTACAGCTTGCACACTACTGTCCACATAGATATATTTTAGTATGCTTGTACTCTACTTACAAGAGAAAGAAGATGACAACAACGCGAACATTAAGAGAGAAGTTAAACAAGGGGAAAATTTCAGTCGGGGGTCAAAAATGCATACTTCGTCACTTAGATTTGTATCATGTAACGGGGTGTGAAAAATTTAACATTCATCCTTCGTCCCTGTATGCTTTTCTGTAGGACGATGCATGCATCCGACCATAATGGTACCTTTCAACTTATGAAATTATCGTAGGCGTATGATGAGAGTATATAAATTCACAACTTAAAGTCCAGCCAATTTACATATTTACAGCAAGACATATTTATTCAATAAA
>JAHZNB010007748.1:0-11442 GCA_027744295.1 Callyntrura guangdongensis | reverse complement strand
CATACCCCTTTAGTGGTGGTAGTTGGGCATATGTTGTTGATGATGATGACATATGAAAGTTTTTGTAGATGAAAATAAATATGTGTGTGTAAAGTTTTACTATCAAATTTACAACAGCAGCTTTTTCTACCTAATTGTTGTAGTAAAAAGACAGCTTCTGTCCTCAACAAACGAGTACTACATGTAGTATTACGTGTATCAGACATCGAGAGAGTTAAGACTTGCGTTGCAACTTACAACATGGTTGGTGATACAGAGACAAGTCTTTATTTCTTCTTTACAATGCTGCGCTATACTGTTTTGGTTGAATCAAGTCCATTGTGTGTATAAAGTTTTAATGGTAAATATTTGGTAAAGTACACACGATATACGCTTTTGTGAAAATTAAAGAGCTCATAATATGTGTGTACTGTAGTGCGTACAGAGAGCTTGCTAACGAAAAGTTAAGTTCCGACGTCGTGTGATTCGTGAAGTCATTTTTAAAAGAGTAGAGAAACAATGTACCTTACAGTTCACCTACATACAAGTATCCTGCGTCTGCTTATTATCATACTCCACAACTAGATCAAAATCTCACTTTTTTTTACAGAAGAACAAGTGACGACGATATTATGCACGTCAATGTATCAACTTTTATCTCAATTCTCAAGTTCAAGGATTCCAACTATATGCAAATCAAGGGTTTGTTTTCCTCCATTCTCTTTTTAAAGGATACCGAGTATTTTTGGCGGACTATTGGCAGCGTAGACCACCACGCTGATACAGCTATAGAGATGTAGTAAATGTAAAGCGCTTCTTCCTGAACGTTAAGCGAAACTATATCTAAGATTGTGATTAACAGTGCAACAGGAAGTGTGCGCCTTTAACAACATGTCACGTGTAAACGACACGTCAAAATGTAGAAATGTAAAAAATTGGAACGAAGATGGGAGAAGATAAAAAGAAAGGTTTATTTATTAATTATTTAAAATAACTACATGTACTCTAGCCAGTGGGGGAAATAAGGGTAAAGGAGGGAATTCAAGTTCTGGCTGTGCTACTGCTTTTAATTTTGTCTGTAAATACCTAAAGGTGTGCATGTATCTATTTATAAGGAAACTTGAAGCGACCAATGTAGAATGTAATGATTTGTTTTTTATAATCAGCATCATCATCATCCTCAATATGATTTTGAGGATGGTGATGATGACGAGATCTATGGATCAGACTACATGGCATGTAGTAGGATTATTTGTGGTGGATGTGATCAGGAATCAGGATCGCGGCTTGTGAAGTGAATGAATGAAACGGATAGACGACCTTGCTCTACACACACTTTACTACTACACTGGCACCAGTTTGAAGACCGCTTTTGTTTTACTATCAATTTTGGGACAAGTATGCACGTAAAGTATCTTTTAGCTCAGCGAAGCGACTCTCTCTCTCTCACACACCAGAGCCAAACTCATATACACTTTACACTTGTTCGAGACATTTACTATCCCCGCCACCACCACCACCATTACTATCACAACCTCTTCTGTCGAACACTCCTCTATAAAATAACAAAATTAACAAGTGTGCATAAATTATAATCTGATTTTATTCGCTTGTTACGTAGCTACATGATTTTGAGCATTTTACAACTTTTTCTTTTTAATCCAGAGCGAATTGAACACAAGATGAGGAGCGGGATACCATTGCTTCGCCATGTATTTGTAAATGTAAATACCTCTGTAGACATGCCAAAGATCGCGTTACGAAAGTAAAAATCTCACTAGATAAGTGTTTTGGAAACATCAAAACGGATGTGTTCCTTAAGACACGGGTACATGCCGTAAATAATGCTTTCGTGCTGCATCACGCTTGTTTAACAAACTGCACTAATAGTGACATCATACACATTCTTAGCCTTTTATTAAAAGCTTTATAAAGAAAAAAAGCGATTTATTGTAGGATAAAAGCATTGTATCTTTCTACAGTGTATTTTTTGAACTTTTGAAAGTTTAGTGCACATACACACACATGTGCATCCGTAATACGTATGTACGTATGTATATACACATCTCTTGCATACGAGCAAAGGAGAAGTTTATAGGAGAGCATAAATCTATACACGCTTGCACAACTCCATCAGATTATTATTCTCCTGTTGCAAGAACATCCATGAATACATGTTACGATAACCGTTTCAACCTACAGGTTATAGGCATTTTGCCATTTTGTAGTAATTTCTATCCCTCTCCCTCTGGTACACACATACACTTGCTGCCCACGCTAAAAATACGAGCTGACGCCGACAACGACGAAGATGACGACAACGGTTTCTGAGCTTGTGGCAGAGTTTGGATTGAAAGTTGAATGAGTGGAAAGGGACTTCTTGTGAAAATGTTATCATTATAAAAACTTCATGTTTTACTGTACATGATGATGATGATGAGTTGTGTCTGCATTATGCAGGGGACACATATCCATTCTTGCGCTTACAATTACTAAGAAGATAATAAGTATGTTAAACACAAAAGGTGTACAGTAACGTCTAAAAGAAAAACCGATTATTTTTTCAGGTGTGGGAAGAAACGTGGCGATTGTAATGATCCTACTTCAATTGTTGGAGTTGTGTCATAAAAAAAGAATCACAACAACATTAGCATCAGGCGTCGTAATGTGTGTGTGTACATCTAAAAAAGATCCTGCCTACGCTTCTACAGCTGCGCATGGGCTTTAAATACACGGGCGGGCTCGTAAGATTCTGATTGGTACACAAACACGGCATGGAAATAGAATCTGATACTACTTTGTGGCTACTTGGCTGCTTTTCAAAAGCCAAAAAACATGGACAATTTGAACTTGTACGAAAAGTAAATGATGGCAAAGATAAAACATCAAATGCCACTACTGGCAGTCACTTCCTTCTTTACTGGCTTGTTGCTAAAGCTAGGACATCAAGAAGCATCTCCTTTTGTATGCGTTAAGTCAAATTAAATTATCTATTGTAATTATGTCTTCCTTAATCCCAATTAACAATTGTGTATATGCATGGTGAATGGTGTTGCAAAGTTTTTATTCGGTCAATGCCACTCCTTTGTGCTCGTACGATTTCCATAACTTGACGTTTAACAGATGATGACAACTCTTTAAAAAAAATCATAAAAGTGCTTTGCTCAGTGTAAAGAACTAGGCTAGTCCACAACAACATATTTCCAACCCCCAACCCAGGTGACAAGTCAGCATTTTGTTTCGTTATGCCGTTTTAGTAAATTGAAATGTGTACCACTTTTTCCTTTCCAGGCGCCTGACACATGAATAAATTCAAGTTGGCATCATCATGCAACGTAGACATGGAAAGCATATCAACATTTCAGTAGAGTAAAAATATATGTATCTAGTCACCAGACATGAATACTTTTTATCCGCATAACTTTACTGGACGGAATAAAATTGGAAAATCCCATCATACAACTGAAAACTTCATGTTTTTTTTGTATTACGGTTTTGTGTTGAATTGCGTTGCAGGCATGTGATCATTATTTTGCGTAGACCGGCTTTATTGTTATTCTCCCTTGGCTGTACAAGTTTGGTGTTGTTGTAAAAGTAAACTCACGATGAATTGCATGCGCATATTTATATATCTGCATCATCATATCTCGTGGTCGTCGTCATCATAAAGGAATGAATCGACCGACCGATGATACTACTAGGACGAAGACGAAGTCGCCGTCATTATGTGTCTACTGCGAAACACAACCATCATCATCATCATCACACAACAACAACAACTCTTACTAACTCTATCACCACCAAAGCAGCAGCAGGAGGCAAAACTAAACGGCATATGAATATTTATATGCAAATCAAGTGTGATTTTCTAACATCCCTCCCAACCCAGTCGGTCTAAAAAATGAAGTATTGGATGTACACACTTGTTGTATAGCATGGCAGCACAGTAAATGGTATATATAAATATTAATGTTATGATGATGATCATTTGTACGGCGTGTTTTTTACGAGTCAGCTAGAACACAAAAGTAACCGATATGACAGTACCAATTTAACTATTACTTCAACATTATAAATAACATCGTGTATGCAACATCAACAACAAAAACCGCAAAATAACAAAGAAATATCTGGGAAGTTGTATCATCATCATCATCATCAGCTCACAGCAACGGCGACAGGCAATACCCAACATACTAGTACACGCAACCCAACAAATCAGCTAATGCAGTGTCACGCTTCCTTCTTCTCTGAATTTTTGCCCAACTAATTTTGGTCTGGTCTTCCCCTGAACATGAAAAATACAATTGAAGCATAAAAGTACTAGCAAATATTTTCCATTCACCAAGCCTTTGTATTCTGCGTGGAAATGATGATGCTATATACTTCAATACAGTAACTTTCTAGACAATGGATGGAGTCGTGGCGTGAACGGTGAATGTTTTCATCATCAGCGCCGCATAAGTCAGTAGGCAACCGCTTTGTTCCTTTTTTTCCTTTTCAAATTTTATTTGTACGGATGCAAATTTTTTTTGCGCCAAGTGCCTCTTCACATTTAATTCTATGTAGAGTTGAGTTGAGTTGACCACCTCGACGAAATAACTGTTCCGTCANCCGTCATTTTGATACCAGACCGTGACCCATCGTAAATAACGTTCATGTCCGCACAAAAGCATTGAGAATGAAGGCCTGTTCGAAAGGATGACATCACGGCAATTTCTGTATCACAACACAAGAAAAATGCCACAATTTATCCTATTTTCTACGTGCATTATTTGCGGACGTTTTTTATTATTATTTTGAAAGCATAGTAAATAATGATAATATTGCCAATTATTGGCATTCGTGCAAATGATGATAATGGTATTGGTCATGAAAAGATGCCAACCGTTTCATCTATGTACTTCATTCCGTATGTATATTCAATTTAAAGAGTGTTTGTATTAATCAAACATATAATCAATGTAATCAATTATTTATAGGCAAACTTATACAATTTAAGTATACAATTTGCACATCATCATGATGTAATCCTTAAATATAAACAACAACCAGTAATAATCTGTTTGGAAGCAAAGGGGAATGTCCTTGTGACCCAACGATGAGGTGAAAATAGCACCACGCCATCGAAGGACTCCAAGAGGTACCTACAATTTTTTTTAAAGATGCGTCTTCTCAAATGCAATAACATACCTGGTAATAAAAGGTATGAGGGATGATCACATAATTTAAAACATTTCATCCACATTCTTCATCGTCATCTATATTTCTTTACGCAGCATCTCAGGAGGATATCAAGATGATGATGATGATGCCGAGAAGGAGGATGATTAAGTGGATGGATAGAGAAACTCCCACGTTTCTTTTTGGTGTGGACGATGAGAGCGCATTAACTTTTTTGTGGTAATGAGCTCAGTGCCTAAGACATATCATGTTTGTGTCTTTCTTTACTGTGACTACTATACTATATACGACCCCTTAAACTAGTAATCATCTTTCCTCTACGACGAAGAGGCAACAACATTGAACAACAACACCGTAGGTAAAAAGAGATTAGTTGATGGTGAATGGAAAAAAGAGTGGATGTTTATAGCACGTGATATGCGCCGTATATAAACGTATGTTTCATTGGGTCGTGTGGGACGTAAAAAAGCAACCGATCAAGAAGACTCTTTCGTAGTAGTAGTAGTACAAGTAGTAAAGTAATAATCATAATAACAAAGATTTTACGAATGTGGGAGGACTAGTAAATAAATGGGAAGATTTCGCATGAATAAAATTATGTAAAGAATTTAGATTCTCAAGTGATGATCTAGCTCTTGAACCAACACAGAACACAATTCAAAAACAAAAGTGGTACTGTCTGTCTCTTTTCGTAAAAGTACCTGATTTCTGTTCTAACAATTTAATAAAATTAAAATTATTGTCAGAAGAAATGCATGTTATCATTTCAAAAATTCTTCATATATTGTCGATTCTTATGAACAAGTAGGAATTATCTCTGGTAGTGGAAGGAATCCTATTCCGGCGTACACACTTTTTACGAACTAATTGCAATAGCTAGCACTCTAGCAGTGTATAGCAAAACCGCCGCTATTTTTTTCTTTCTAGACTATTTCAATGGGAAGATAAGTAGAGGTCTACTAATATGGATGTATTTTGTTCTAACCACGTTTGTTCACGTATTTACTTTCTGCAAAAAAAACTTATCCACACCCCAGTTAGACGTTTTTAGTATGTCGAGTTGGTAATGTTATTAAGAGAGCAATAAAATGTCAGTAAAACAGTAAAGTACGTACATAATGAGTCGTTACTCATCATTGTCAATTTTTACTGCCCGAGCAACTGCACCCCTTAACATCAACAGTAGACAGCCAAACAATTGTAATCACCACTATAAACGTACTATTTTTTATGAATGTCTTCTACTTTTTTTGTAAATCCCGGCCCACACGAATAGCAAGCAGCTTACCCATAAAATATTCTCGAGTACTTCGTCTTTCAACAATGGAGAAGTGTAGTAGGGAATGCTGACAAGGAGACATGAACTTCAGAAGCTCCTAAATTTAAAAAGTACGTTCAGAGCTATTGATGAGTGCTGCCGATAACTGGATTGACTAGTATTTATTTTAACGATCTTATTAAGAGAGAAGCAAGGTCGTGAATGTGAACATGTATATATGACTCGCTTTTCTCGAAAACTGGAGAGACAATAATCTTGTTTGTTAGTTTGAAGTTGTTGTTCTGAGCTGATGAATTATGTATTTCAGCGGAACAAAGATGAGAAATTTCGAGAGCAAAAAAATTGCAAAACGACGTAAATAGGTACAGAGATAAATACATACACAGATATCCATCCTTCTATACTACACACCAAATAGATTTGCAATTTATGAAATAATAGGTTTTCCCTGTATAGCAGCGTCTATGTTTAGTCAGTTTGCCAATTAAGAATGACATCATCTGATTCATATTAAACGTCTGTCATCACACCATGGAAGACTATCAACATTTTCGAGAGATTACAACATATGTACCTAATTCTTTCCTTCCGCAATCGTAGGATTTCACACCTGTCCAATCTATATGTTGTCCAGTAGAGGAACTGTATTGTTCGTATCAAAAAACAAAGCTGAAAGGTTGGAGGACTCTCTAAAAAAACTTGTACATACTTGTAAAGAGAAAACATACAATTTTGTCATATGACCTTGTCATGTTTTAATGCTGACGTTCTGTAGTGTAACTTCGTTGACTGTGGACAATGGACTACCTTGCAACTGTTTTGTGTATCGGCAACAACCAACAACGCCATTTTTCAACTGATAGGTCAATGATTTCATTACTGAAGAATGTGAATACCTTCACCAGCGACACCTAAAAGAAGTTGTACTGCTGTTGCTTCTCCTCCTTTTTTATACTCATTTGTACGCGCATGCTACAAAGTATTAAATGTGTGTGATCTCATAGACTATGTTGTTACTGTTTAATTAGACTTGTTATTGCATAGACATAGACTTTTCGATGTACCTATCATCGAGTGGCCTTATATTACCTTGCATGCTGTGCGACAACCTATTACTTTTTTCAACATTGACGTGTGTGGGTGAAACAGTATGCGTGGCACTACAACTGCTGCTAACTACAACTACACATTATCACTAGAAGTAGTAGTAGCCGGAGCTTTACGGCACATTTTCCTGTTTAGTAGTAATGAGCTTAAACATTTTTAATTTGCAATTTATGAGAAGATATCACGAGCTCTTTTGCCTAAATTATGAATGTAAACTTGTCTGCATAACAATAGGACTCTTCAAACGGAGTGAAAAAAATCCGTAGGAAATTTTTGTCTGCCACATTGGTATGTGTCTAATTTTTTAAATCGTCAATGATGTTCCTACCAAGATTGTCTGTTCATCCGTTAACAATACGAACAAACAGTACAGTGATGCACACAAAATTGTATACCCTTTATTAATACGATGAGCAAGTATGTTAAAGTAGCTCAGGGAATGTTCACTGCGACAAATTGATAAAAGAAAATAGAAGCAACCACGATAGTTATCAATTTTCATTTTTACTGCAAGCAGAATTTAGTTTACACACAGAACTTTGTCTGGAAAACGGTTAAACCCACCTGGGAAATGGTTTAAATGAAGCTCATGAATTTTAATGGAAGGCCAATCGAACGCTTTGTCATACTGGCAAAAAGTCTGATTGTTTATGAATAGCGATTAAGGTGGAAAAATTATGTCGTCCTTGTAGCTGGGATTTCCCAGTCGCAGACGCCATGTCGAGGATTGAAGTGTCGCTTCTTTGGTACTCTGGTTGCTACCGGTTTATTTAGGCACGCATGTATGTACATAGACACACACAAGGTAGCAGAAAGATGCACCTCTCTCGTGTAACGAAAACAAAATAAAAGAAACCGAGTAATTTGCAGGACTTACATTGTTGATATGCAAAGTATACACACGCAAGTATAATATATACGAGTAGACGAATTTTTTGTAAGCTTTAAATGCATATATGGGATGAAGATAACATCATGTTTATTTTTAATGCTTATTCATTCTTTATCTTCATTGATGATTAAGATAAAGTGCTCGTTAGGATGATGGACTGCTGACTATTAATCATCACTGCCGCTTCTCACACTTGACCAGCGATTATTTCAGAAGAGTTGAGTTGAACAGTCAGTTTTTATATTAAAGTGCGTGGTCCTCACTAATAAAGGACGATAGATTTGCTCATTTCTTGTTCTCAACAGGAGAAGAGAGGACGTGCCTATACGGCCGGCCAGAAAGATGAGGTAATCTGGAATAATGGTTGCGGCGCTCGGCATTGCGAAACATTAAATTAAAATGAGGAAAACCTTTTTGTTCTGGTCTGTTACCGTCAACTCTTGTCATAAAATGAATGAACTTCAACGAAGAAAATCAAAATAATTTAAATAGATTAGCCGCTTCCTCTAAAAGTTGTGCTGAACTGACTTCCCTACATGTCTCATGTCTCTCCTCTTGTGTGCTACTTTAAAGTCACAGTTTACCCTGAATGAGCTCATAGCCGAAAATGACGTTTTGTACAAATACATCCAAAACGTTTAATAAAAAACAAACAACCCATATATGATGTACTGTGAATCTACAATTTCTACGCAAAGTCGTACTAACTCTCTCGCGCAAACCTGAAAATGATTCACTCGTAATTTTAGCTGTTTCTCCAAAACTTTCAAAATTGTAGTTTAATCTCCTTATGTCATCATTTAACAGAGGTACTAACATACAAATTCAACGGAGAAATACAAGTAGACTATGATGAAACAAGGAAAGTATAGGCAACTGCTAGTCTACTAGTCTGCTCAACTCAGAGCAATAACCGTAAAGTATTTTGGGTTTAAACAGCCGTTATGTATATTTGCACATTTGTTTGCAAAATTTTATTTTATCGCTCATTTTTCCCATAAACCTAAATGTTGTTGTATGGAGCATTGCGTCAGCTTGACTAGTCGTAATCGTAATTAGCATGGTTTACAACTTAAAATAATAAAGAAAATTAGAGGATTAAAAGAACATTTGTACGAGAGGAGGTGATGTCACCTTTAAATGGAATAACGGAAAGGATCTCCACCATCAACCATTATCTCTCAGTCAATCCACTTATGAATAAACAACAAAATCCCATTTTGACAGGGCACTAAATTCATACACAATTTTGTTACACTTTTCTGCATGCTATTTTTCGAGTGCGTATCATTTCATATGAATATTTCATTTCATTACATACACAAAATATGATTCATATACTGTGTAAAGTTTTCATATTTGAAAGTAGAAGCTCAGAAAAGCTTCTACTTTCACTAGAAAAAAATTGAAAATCACGATCATGAACGTTATGGCTATAGATAAACACTTTAGTTTATAAAAGTAACGATTTCGTGGGCTACAGTATATCACGCACGGTTCCTTCCTTACCACCGCAAATATTCCTGCTTTTTTTATTATTACAGTCAAGTACAAAAAAATAATCCTAGTAAATCCTTCTGTAACAATCTTTCATTTAGACTCTTTTTTGATTTATTACATCACATCGTAATTTGACGGATATCATAACTTAATAGGTGGTGAGGTAGAAGCTAATGCTTCTCTGGAAGACACGCTAATAATTATTTATAATAATGATTAAGTTTAACGAACCTACAACAACTACAATCATGCACTATTTTCTTTCACAATGTTTACATGTTCACGTCATCGACCATTTAAGATTTTTTGAGCTTCAAGGTAGTTACTGCTATAAACATTATCCCTGTTTGTATACAAATGCGAGTTTGAATAAATATCTATACCATCCTTTTTACCACCAAACAAACCGTCAGCATCGTAGCGCCTTACGTTCTTCTTCACTCCTTTACATCATCATCACTATCACCCCACAACAGGAGCTTGAAGATGTTCACAGTGTTGTAGGTTAGGTAAACAATAACGGCAATGGCAATTGGTCAGAGAAGAGTCGACCACAAACCTCACAGTTGTTCTGCAGATTGTATCATCATCACGAGAAGCAAAACCAGACCCTTGAAATGTCAGAGACTAAATATTGGTGAAATCATTTTTAATTTTGGCAAAGTGATTTCCACAGATCTTTTTTAAATTATGCAAACAAAAGGTGTACACGCCATTACCGTACGCGTTGTTGAATAGAAACATTTGGCAATCAAGGTGGGTTGAACAACACTCATCCTAAATAACAGAATATTAGTAACACTCGTTATCTTTTTTCTCTCAATTGTATATTGTATTATAATAATGTGGCGCGCAGCATAATATAAAATCGTATGAGTGTTTTTACTTTAGTACAGACATATTACATCTCATCTTAGGGACACGATGACACGCAACATAGTTCGCGTAAGGATAACATTATTGTAAATTAAATTGCCGTATGGGTATGTAGGTAACAGAATGAGTTCAACACCAACAATTACCTTGGGTTTGCCTCTCAACGCAAAACCTTCTCCGTCTATTAAATAAGGTAACTTGTAATACATATTGATAATAATGATAATGACCGTCAACGCACACAGTTCATCAGCAGACATAGGTACGTGCATCGTTATAGCATAAAATTTAGCGAGATTTAGCGATGACGGTTGAAAATCTTGTCCATAGTACAACGCACAATCAATGAGACGCACACGTTATACTCTAGTTTTTATGTTTATATTGCCTCTCTCTCTCTCTCTCTCTCACTGGCCTGGATGTGAGTGAACGTTGTCGTAGTAAAAGGCTTTCGAATGATTTTACAATGTAGTAATGCATGTGGAAATACAAAGTAGAAAAACAGAGATTACCTGAATAATAAGTTTTATAACCATGGACAATGGTCACAGCATTATTATTAGTAGTGGCCGACAGCCTTTTTTCTTTCTTCGTCGTCGGACACACTACATTTATAATAGCTGCA
>JAHZNB010007747.1:0-14250 GCA_027744295.1 Callyntrura guangdongensis | reverse complement strand
ATTATCTGTGTTGTCATCATTCATCTTTTCAACTTGTCATTTTGCCGATTTAATTTTGAGCGATATATTGCCTATATTTGTGGTAACCGGGCCAGGTGACAATTACACCAACTCGTTGTATTCAAATAACAGTAATTACCACTACCACTTAAATACCACGTATATATTTACCGTGTAGTTTAAACCACTTCTTCTTATTTTCTTGTGTTGGTAGCATTTGCGATTTGTGATTATTGTGTACTTTCTTGGCGTGGTTTAGGTAACCGAGCTTAAGATGGAACTGATATCGAGAGACACGGGAGATGTAGTCATTATGGACAAAGTGACAGTGGAATTATCCTGTGACAATGGTGAATGTCTCCAGCTAACTACCGAAGTTTCGAATACGGTAACTTACACGACCGACCTGGCTACTTCAACTGACAATGCTTGCGACTCGACTTCAACGGATACTGAGATGAGTTCTACTGATGACAGCGTTGTCACAGATACTGAAAAGATTACAAGTACAACCGATGGCAGCAATTTTACGGAAATTACAAGTCCAGCTACTAATACTACTCCTACTACCACCAAAATTCCAGGTTTATCAACAACATTGACGACGCCAGCTCCTTCCAGTGCAACCTTAATGACGTTAAAAACTCAAAATCTGGTAATTGCAGCAATTGTAGTTATTTCAAATTTTTACCGTTAAAAATTCCGCGGGAGTGATTGTAAATAATTACTTGGAACATGATGCAAATGATTTATTACATTGCATTTTCTAAAATTACATAAATTATCAATTATGAAAAGTGAAGAGGAAGAAGCGATTCAAGATTTAAAAATTTATAGCACATAATATTTCAGATAAACTGTTAACTGAAGTTATAAATAAATTTACTCAAGGTACATGCATCAAACTCGATTAATCTTTTTCAACATCATCATTATCCTCTAATGGGATCACACTCACCACCTCCTGTGGAGGTGGTTCGGGAGCAACCGCAGAATCTTTCACAGGTCCCTTGCCTCTAACTTTTATCCTGACCACTATTGCCAAAACCATTGCCCCCAAAGATCCAAGCGCCAACAGCCAGAAAATTATACTCGGGTAGTTGAGAGGTCCACAGCGGAGTACATATCGTTGGATCTCATCAATTTCCGCGTCCTATCAAACGGCATAATAATGCACTTGTATCAGACAATTTCTTCCTGCTAAATTTCATAACAAATGCATCAAAATTATAAATATAAGGCTTGCCTCTTGTATAAAGACGACAGGTACGGCAGGTATATCTTCATCTTCCGGTCCACCACTCGCTAGTGTCACCTTTTATAGGTAAATATATTATATTTTAAAAACTCAGTGTTTCGAATACTGAGGTGGAGCAATATTGTTACCAAGATCAAATCAGATATTCATTATTTGTTATACTATATGGAGTGTTATGAATTTTAAAAACATGCTATATTGAATGATTTCCGTTAACACTTGAAATCAACGATACAGATGCAATGCAGCACGATACCTGGAAGCTGAGGATCCCACCTCCAATGATGCCTTCTTCACTAAAAGACTCTGCACTGGTTATGTAAGCACTCAAGCCCATGGCAAGTGGAACGTCAACCCAAGCTCGAAGTAGCTGATCGACCGGGAGTAGCTTGAATGTCTAAAAAATAGTGCAATTTAAAATACCCTGTCTCCATTAAACACACCGTCATAAATTATTGTTTGCTTACAAGGGGCATAAATAGACCAATCATGACTTTTAGACCGCCCACTCCCATCACAAGAATATTCAGTAGAATGACTGATCCGGTGCCAATCAAAGCAATTCCAAACAGTTTCCCCATTTCTCAATTTGCCCCAATCCCTTAATTTTACACCTATATGGAAACACGGGAAAACTTTCTTTCTTTTTTATACATAACTTTCTCCACAAGGGAGCTTTCTGAATATTTTCTCCTATATTTAACACAGCATGGGGCAAGCAGCAACTAGAGTCAAATGCTAACGAGTATTTAGAAGTAAATTCAACGGCGACTTATGATCAGAATATAAACTAAAATTTGTATTTTTTCTCCTAATTTTCCCAGAACTAATACAAGCCACTGAGTTTGTAAAATATCAAAGGATGATGTTGCACGCGGACACGTATAGAAGCTCTATTAGGATAACTCCGCGCCCTACATGTTTCTCTCATTGAAGAATTGATACCTACTTGTACAATGCTCACTGACATTTTATAACACGTTTTATTCTCGGTTTCCCTCTACGCGGCCCTTCCTTCGCACAACTATATACACTGAATTGTTTTCTTTCTTTATTATTCACAAAAAATAATTTTCCTACAAAAAAATGTGTTGTGCCAGTTTTTAGCGTCGTGAAGTGAAGCTAAAACGCTGTTGTGCTCCCAATGAGCTACGCTTCAAGTCAATTTCGCCGCTGCTGTGGTGTGTCTGAATAAAATCCTGATAGAGTATACAGCGGAGGACACTGGGAGAAGTTAGCTGTAATTAACTGAATAATTTATATTTCTCCTTCAACAATTTTGTTTTGCAGCCTATTTTCACCGTTTTCGGTGCTGTCCTTATTTATACTTGCCCATCACATCTGACAAAATCAAACGCTGGATGGAAGGAAAAATATGTATCATCGCCCACCAAAACGAGTTACGGACTGGATGAATTGGAGTCGATAGTCGATACTCGATACGCCAACTTCTCGTACATTAAATACAAGCTAATATGTCTGCTACAGTGTGGACACGTGAATGCGGTGAAAATTTCCGTTTATTTGCATTTATTATATTCTATGCAAACACAATAGTTAATGAAGACACAATGTTCGCCCATAAGTCACTTTAACTGGTTTCCCGTACGTAAACAGGAAGAAAAATAGGTATAATCCGAAATTCCGAATACAGATTAGTGTATAATTAGGACAACTGTGATAAAAACCGGAATTGACTTTTAACGTTCTAATCGTCAAGTGTGCTTGACTTTCTGTGTATGAAATAGTACGACACGAATGACGAAACAACAGTATAAAATGATCCAATGTATTCCTTAATTGACACGTTGTTCAGTAATAATGTTATTTTTTGCGTGGATGAGGGTTTTCCTTATAAATTGTAAATATAATTACTCTTCATTAGGAACTTCACTGCATTTTGCACATTTGATTTGTGTAATCGGAATGTATGCATTTCGTAAAACATTTGTCGTGCAGACAGATANATGCATTTCGTAAAACATTTGTCGTGCAGACAGATAAATGGACTGCATTATTTTAACTTCCACATTTTCTTGGTGGTGAAAACGAACTTTGGGACTAGTTGAAGTTGAAAATCAATTTTTTTGGTTTCAAGTTTCAACCCACCGAATTATGGCCAATCTAGGGAAATGAACATTTTATAGACTTCTCAAGTTCATGTTTTTTCATATATAGAGTTACTTTAATTTTTAACAAGCCTCGGATATTGACTTTTTATTCTCAATTTTGTTATGAACAATTTTTCATTCTCGTATACGCTTTTTGATACGACAAATAATACAATGCATGTAGTAAGTTGTTGTTCACACTGCTACACTACATAGCATACTTCCAGCTTTAGCTTACATCTCCGCTATGTGACTGTGCGGAAACGCGGTAATTTTTTAAGCTACTTATTTTGAAAATATTAAGATGTTTAGATAATATCTCCATGAATGATTGGCGATGAGCTATTGAAGGATTGTTTTGTATTGCATCGAAGTATTTGACAAGATATATATGTTATCTGACTGATGTGATTACTTTAAGAATAGTCTTCTAAAAATATGTTTCTGTACTTTCTCCAAATGTAGTATAATATTTCAAGTGACATATAAGACCCAAGCCAAAAAAGATTAATAAAATGATCTACATAACGTATTCGTATAATCTTATACAGGTTAATGACAAATATTTCAAATTAAAACGGGATAGTTTATTTTAATTTTGAATTTGACCTTACTACAACTGTAAGTTACTACATGATCATAGACGTAACTGACCCATCATTATTTTGTACACGGTAAAATATAACTACGAATAAAATACACTCGTTTTTGTGATGGTACCAATTCGTAATCGTAAATAACATTGAGTATTGATTTTATAACGTGTTTTGTATTCAGTTTGATTTCTAATACACATACGATACCTCTAACAACATAAAGTGCCTTGGATCAGTTTAGGGTTAACATTACTTAATCATGGGAAAAGTTTTTATTAATTTAGATTTTATTTAAAAGTGAAGAATACGAGCTGTTCTTTCTATATTAAACATGTTTGCGAAATATGTTACAATTAGGGCCTTTTCCGTTGTTTTTCCATTTGGAGACAACAGTGAAACTTTGTTAAATTGGAAAGCAATCTCAACAAAACTTTAACCTGAATTTAGTACCGATTTTCCTCCACCAATTTCATGACTTGAATTTAGTGCAATCATAATAAAGCAACCAAAAGGAAGGCATGGTATGCGCAAAATTTAATGTGTTAAAATTGAGCAAAGCAAATGGAAACAATTATTTTGCTATACTTACATTCACTGGACATGTTGCCCATTTGGTTATTGACCTTCAATAAGAAATTGACAACGAGAAACATTAAATCAATCATGTATACACATATTGAAGACAATAATGTTTTTGCCAATAGTACCTATCTAGTACACACTAAATTTTCATTATTAAGCATCATATTTTTGTGGCATACCAATACATATACGACATACATATTACGACACGATGCCAGCGGGACAGATTAAACCAAGTCAAAATATTCCATATATCCCTTAACATGAAAATGTATGGACATATATAGATAGACATAAATGTATATATTGAGCATAACTATTTCCTCTGTTAACTTTCGCAGATTGAAAAATACAGTGGGTAAGTTGTCTGCCATAGTAAGTTACAGACTTCTGGAATAATGAATACAATAAATATTATCGTATAAAACCCCACATTCCATACTTTTGTTTCCCAACTGGGTCCATCCTTTCAAATAATATGCTAGCTGTATATAGTACATCCGAATTTCTGTACTTTATGAGAAAATGCGAGGAATCAGTAATTAACTTCCTTTTATTTATTCATAACAATTTTCTGAGTTGACAGTTTCCACCCGTGAGCTAGAAAATTTCTTTCTACACGTACGAATAAATTTAGGATAAAACACACAAAAATATACTCCACTTCACTGTATTCCATCCATGGCCATGCTACAAATCCATAATATTGTAATCCCAGCCTTCCTTATATCGGTCAATAGTCAATTCAGACTACAAGACAAAGTAATATTTTATGCATATACATGATACAATCAACCATATTGGTAAAATAGAAATTGTCCGTTTCGAAAATTTTTGCCCTATATATCATTTACCTGTTCCACTGTTTCTAACCTGCCTAGTCACACAATACCTTGTTTCCATCCAATGGAATTTACTCTCCACCTACATAAATTCCAATTGGCACTAGAAAATACCACAGCGCTGTGGAGGCTGTTGAAATTTAACGAAATCAAATAAATTACCGTAAATGCGAAATAAATTTACTTGACCTTTTTTCGAGGAACGTTATGCTGAAAAAAGGTAAATCCTATTGTAAACTTTACAGTTAATTTGTCCTTAGAATTGAAAGTGCCTTTTAAAATGCTCCTTGTCAAAACAGGACAGGACTAGTCATCTCGTTTTACTAAATCCTTGGCGCGGAAGAAACTTTTCCGGGCTAGAAAATTTTGGAACGTTATGCTGAAAAAAGGTAAATCCTATTGTAAACTTTACAGTTAATTTGTCTTATTGTCCTTAGAATTGAAAGTGCCTTTTAAAATGCTCCTTGTCAAAACAGGACAGGACTAGTCATCTCGTTTTACTAAATCCTTGGCGCTGGAAGAAACTTTTCCGGGCTAGAAAATTTCCAAGATGGTTTCAGCTAGTGCCTTGAAGGCGCCAGCAATGCTGGCCAACGTGGCTATTGGTGGCAGTCTCGTGACATTTATTTTCTCTGCACTATTAGCGACAGTGGTATTTGATGAACCAAGTGCAAACACTACCATTGCAGATCAGGAGATTCAACTGGTAATAAATTGTTCAATGGAAAATTAATCATGTTGTTTAAAAGTTTATTACATGTGAGTATTTTTTATCTCTGAAATCGTAGGTCATGCAAGTTTTCCCCACCGAACAACACGTCAAGGTTTGGATGGATGCTGTCATTCCCCTGTTTATCACCACGGACATTGAAAACATCACCAAAGTTCAACCAGACGGTTCAGAAGAACCCGGTGGCTTGGTTGATCTCTTTCCTGTCGGGGAACCATCCACTGGCAAAGGCACCATCATTTTAAGAATCAAGTCAATCGACAAAGAAGAAATGCCTGATTTACTCAATCGCACCCAAGAAGTAATCCCAATGGCGTTTATCAAAGAGGAAACATATTCTCCCATTGTCAGATCCTTCCTTAAGTTTGGAGCGGTTCAACTGAATAACATTGGTATAATCGTGGGATTGGCTGTAGTTGCCAGTCTTGGGTTGATTGTTGGGGGAGCCGCGCTGTTGTACCTGGACCACAAGAAAACGCCTGTAACTCCTGTAGAAGTTGCACCACCCATTGAGTAAATGCTTGAAACATATAGATAATACCTGACATTGACATTTTTCTTCAGTAAAAAAGTATTGTACCTGTAGATAGTATCTAATTACTAGGAAATGTACCTACTACGTAATGATAAATCGGTATTGTTGTATCTGAATGTAAGGAATTTATTTTACAAATAGTCTCAAATCTCATCTACGTAGTAAGTAAGTATGTAATGTAGCATCTTCTTCAATGTATAACTGTATATATACCAATTTTTTTTTAGCTTTATGGACGCATTAAATTGTAATGAGAATCCACCCACAAGAATAAAAACACCCAAACCAAACTCAGTCAGTTTATCATCATCATATTATTATGTCCATAAGTCTACTTTTTGTCTTTGCCATAAACGAAAGCCCCACAAAAAATGTTTCAAACCTCCACATTTATTCAGGTTTAGTAGGTTTGTATAAACGCCTAAAATACCTACACTAACCACAATAAACCCCGTCATATCACTTTTGTTAGTGCACTTACAACACACTTAAATGTGTAATGTTCTTGAAAATTATTGTAGTCATGTACAAAGGCACAAAATAGCACATTCAGCCGACAGATAGAGAAAGATAACTTTATACATGGCTTTACCACCTATATAAATCCTGATCATGGCGATGCGATGAACCTACTCCCATGTTTTTTGCCATATGCATAAATGTCTATAAAAATTGTGTATAAAAAGTGACCAAACGCTCTTTTCAGTATCTGTCTATCTCGTTGTCAGTTTTCCTAGACCTGATGCTCTTGAATTCCACCATCGTCATCCAAACCATCATCATCTGCGCTGTGGCAGAGAGCACGAAACACGTTTATATTTTTTTCATGTGTTACTATGAGTAGTGTGTGATGTACTTCTCATCATGCTCCCGTACTCTTCTGCCTGGTGATTAGAAATGAAATGATAATCATTCCTAATCATAAATTTGTACACGGAGAAATAAACTACAATTTATGCTCGCATGACGGCGATAGTGTGGAAGGAGACAGGCAGTGAAACACATTGACATTGGTCACTCGTATCTGGTTTGCAACCTTGAAGTACATATAAAACATACGTACACACAGCAACATATCCAATTTTTCCCATCCACAAGCTAACCATTTTGTCGTCTTCTAATAATTTGATCCGCTTCTTTCTGTTTCTAACGGCCATTGTATCTTGATGCATTTTCAGTTTGTAAAATTTGCCACGATGCATTCTATCTAACCCCCAAAGTACATTTAACAAATGCACACGGTGGTACTTAATGTCAAAATAGCAGATGGTAACAACAACGTCAATATCTTCATCTCTGTTCCTTCTCCCTCTCCTCCAATTTACCCACTTGGTTCAATTCTCTCAGCCAGTTTGCATTACGGCAACAACATCAACCCAATAAAACTCCTCCTAGTCTATTGGACATCATTGCGTACAACAAAACAACATGATTCACGTTTTTGTTTGCTTGATAAGTTGGTAGTAACTCTGTAGTAGGTTTTTCCTATTATAAATACGTGCCATACCCGTACCACTGCATTATCAACATCATCATCATATTTATTATGCTTCTTGTGCTAGTTGCCGTATAACAATATTCCTCTGACGTGTGAATTTGCTAGGTTCTTTTTTGTGTGGAGTCAGTGAAGCCAAAAATGAGTCACAGAGATAGAGAAACAAGAGAGGCGAGAAAAAAAGGAAGCACACTTTACGACAACGAGTCAGTTGCTTTGTGCACACAACATTGTGCTTTTTTATTCCACTTTTTACTAGATTGTATGTTTGCACAAATATATTATTCATTTACATGTATAGATGATGCAGCAACAACTCTACATGATTATCATTCTCCTTTTTTTATTATTACATATTATATACAGGTTACCTTTACCTTCTGCTACTATTCTTCTTTGTCATCATCATCATCATGATTTCTATCAAATAGCTGGTGCTTACCATACTACCACTGCACCGTTCTATCTGTCCGTTTTGTCTACCCTTTTTCGTTGTGTTGCCATTTTCGTGCATCGACATAATTTCTTGCATTTGCGATCATATGCCAAAGATGATGATGATTACTATGCCTGATATGAAGGTTGGTAATGTAGTTATGCGTGTCATGCACCTGTACCATTTTTGCTGCTAAAAAGGTGGACTGACAACAATGTGCTTGCTCTCTGTGAGTTTTTCATGGCGCTGCTGACGACGATATGATGATGTTGATGAATGTAATGCAACATAGAAACGGTGGTGTTATATATTATTGTGCTAAAATAAACGCACTTGTACACAGACAGAATGGAGAGCAGAAGACTTAGGAATAAAAAAGCTAAATAAAAACTAAAAGCCTTTTCTGGTCTATTTTCTTTTCGTTCGTTTCTTCCTTCACATATGTATAATATACCTATTCATCTTTTCAACGAATCATCTGATATTCTCCAACTGTTCATTTGACCACACGAGAGAACTCACATTTGACTATCGTGCTTGAAGAGATCTGCATACAAAATTTGTAAGGAGCAAAGTGTGGGTTTAATAGTTCAGTCTTACATATCATATAACTGCCAACTTGCATCTTAATTCTTAATCAGTTTGGGATATCTTCGAGTGTGTACACGTATATTTCATTTACTTGTAATAAATAATACAGTCTTTATTCATATTACTATTCGAGTTTTCGGTGATTAGTTTCCTCTCACAGCAAATAAGTAAATAACAAACGTACGTATAATCTCGTTAAAATTAGACAGTTAGTGGGATCAAACACATCAAACCGACTACCCAGCGAGAAAAATATTTGTGTTTGATTCATCATTCATCAACTGACAGCATCTTCAGCATCACCGTAATCAAAACAAATACATTTCATGTGTGGCAATTCGCGTCATTTAATCAGCAGTGTACATAGGTCAAAAGGTTTGCAATAACTCATTGCAGTTTTTTTTTCATACAAAATGTAGGTATGCACATAATAGCTCGTGTACTCTCGTAGACAGACGGGATATCAAAATGTATATAGCCAAGTCACAAGTATAGAAAAGGGAATGATTGTAAAAGTAAAAAGATCTTTAAATGGCTGTAAATACAAATAAGAATCTGTATATAGAAACAATATTATGATAATATCATTCAGCACTATTTATCGAGTTGTTGTGTGCCGTTATAAGAACTCATTTTACTTGTACTCGATTATGGGGTATAACATATTACAACGCGAGCTCGCTTTGTCCGATTTATCGCCTTTATTTCTAATGTATAATATGGATCAAATCAAGCAAAGTGCATTTTCATAAGTAATAATAATAACAATATAATTAAGCAGAAATGCAACAGAGAAGAAAAAAAGAGTTGAATTGAGTGGGTGCGTTATATCTTTTACTTGAGCAGCAAGTAGCAGTAGTTATGTTTTGGTGTTTGACTTTTCTGACTTGACTATGAGCACGTTTCTGTTGTTAAGTTAATACGTAATGTTGTAGTCTTGTTAGTCGGACCGACAATAACTGCCTCAAGCACACAGCATTTTAGGTTTGAATTGGTACTTTATTTGTTGGTAAGTGGTAGTGGTACTACTATGCACAACGTCGTCGTAGAATGAGCAGTATTTTTGTTTTGCCAATTGAGTTCCTAAATTGGCCGTTCGCTCTCAATTCATTAGTAGTAGCCCAATTCACTCGTATTGTGCGTTTTTTTTCAGTTGCTCATATATCACAAAAATATATATATAGTATGAAGGTTTGTATTCATTTTTTCGAACATGGCATAGAGAGGGCATTTTTCATTACGAATATTTTAATTCAACCCTATTTCTTTATAAAAACGATGAAAGAGAGCTACGTTTTCATATACATGAATCGCTCTTTGTAATACCATATCACTCAGAAATAACCATTTTTATGCACGACGATGATAAATCTACTTACTAAGTAAAAGGAACGACCCAGCAAAAAAAATATGTAAGCTGCTGTCGTGCGGTAGGATAAGAATTTCTACCATTGTAGCTTTGTTGCTGTTTGCAGCTATTTAACTGAAATGAACTGTCAGAGAGCGTCTACGTCTCTAAATGTGATGGCGTGGATGTGTGATATTTTGTATTAAAACACCACGTTGTTGTTCTTGTTGTTATTATTCTGCAATCGAGGAAAGGAAGGAACGAAATCGAGTGTGAATGCAAAAAAATATACTAGGTATTTAAGATTTAAACTCTCCTTCTCGTCTAAAAAGCTGAGCTTTGCAATTACAAAGTCGTTCATGCTCAGTTAATTCTCACCATTTTGATACATATCATTCGTGTGGCTATATAACATTATTATTAGGTATTATTATTGTAGTGTAAAAATGTATCCGCAAAAGTTACATGCATATAATAATATAGGCACAATAAGCACTAGCAATATTATTAATATTACGAAGTATATAAGTGAAGGGGTTAGATTTTAAAAGTGAAGTTGGTACATTTTTATTTTAAAAATGAAATGCGAGTACACAACACGACGTTAAAATATATTGTAAATGGGTTTTCGCTGCTGCTGCTATAACGTTTGATATACGGTTAATGTGTAGTTGATTTTGTTGCTGAGTTGTTGAATGAGAGAAAAAACAGATAGAAAACAGAGAATAATACCACAATACCTGCATAATAATGTGTAATATTATTATATTGTTGTATTATTATTTTGTTACGTGTGTGTTGTATGATTATACTATGATAATCTAAATCTAGTCACTTTCTTTCGAAAAAAATCTCTCTTTTGTTTTGTTCTTCGTGTATGTATTAAGTATTAAATGTTTTCACCTTTTTTAGAACTTACAACAGCTCCACCAACATTAACTCTAGTATAATCATTTAATAGTAATAGGTAGTTTAGTGTAGTAATATGCAAAAATGTAATTTCTGAGGGGATGTTGGCTGTGCTGTTGTCTTTGTCTTGTTATTATTACTTTATTAATGTTTTAAAAGTGAGCAAATTTATAGAGAACCGTGCATTGCGAAAAGGAGAGGAGAGCTCGTGTTGAGATGTCTGTTGTTGGGGATGAGGAATGCGTGTTTCTGCATAAGCGTTTTACTTTGTTGCTGCAACGCAAGTGCAAAATTACTTGAGCATGCGTGGGTGGACACGTCACAAGAATAGAGAACAGTAGTGTGAAAATACAAGGGCGCAAGACTCTGTGAAGAGAGTGCGTGTGCATAGTATTTGTGCGTAAATTAATCACGGGTGAGTTATTTAATTACGAGTGTAATGGTAACATTTTATTATTTGTTTTCGGTGCTGCGCGTGGCAAAACAAGTTTGTGGTGTTAAATTGAGAAGGCAAAAAAAGCTTGAACTGCGAAATGTCTGCTAAAATTTGCAAGTTTGTATTAGTTGGTCATTGAGTCATTAATTACGGACTTCGAGTGACGTCTGTTGTGCCTTTTTGTTGTTAAAAGATAAGGAAAGAATAAGCTTGCATGGGGGACACACCAAAAAAGAATATTAATGTTCTTTGGTTTTGTTTGACAAAGGAAAGTAATAAGTAGTAATTGCGTTGTTTTCAGAAGTGACGTCACAAAGTAAAAAAAAAACATTAAAATAGTCTTACAGAAACTCTCGCTTTAGTATGTACTCATCGGTGCGACACTCTGATTTTAATTCTTTCAATAATAATAATAACGGCCCGCTGAGCAAGATGCGGGCAGGAGCGAATAAAAAGAATGAGCCTGTGGCTCCCCCAGTTGTGAACGCCGTTCCCCTGGAAGTGAAACAAGAGAAGGCGCAATCTGCTATCAGAGGTGAGTTGAGTTGGTTGATGCAAAGGTAAACAGTAAAAAAGCAATCGACAACTTGATCCCAAGAGCTCCACCAAATTAAGTTGATCTGTGGCAAAAAATTACATTTTTAAGTAAGATATAGACAAGTGTCATCTGGCACCAAATTTTCTTAATCCAATCACTTGAGTAAAAATATATCATAAATAAATTCAGCTTTCATGTCAGTGGTTGCGTCTGGGTCCATCAGGCTAAATGATGGTGAATCATCGACAAAATTATGTCTGATATAAAAATACAATGTCAATGCCTGCAAAATCTGTCGTTGGAACACGAGCTGTGAACACGTTCCGGTGGTTTGACGTCAATGAAAATCTGGTTTCGAATCAGTAATGTCGTGCATGCACTCGATCCATATTACACATAATATTTTTTTAACTTTACAATTTTTTGCTGTTTGTACAATCACAATTAATTAATTACCCATTTTAGCAGTCACTGGGACACCTATATTAAATATATGATAATATAGTCCTCAAACATGCATATGTACCGGATCCAGTAAACTAGATTAGATAACGTTTCATTATTATCACCTTTGCGCAAACACTGCTTTTCACATAATAATATATCGAATCGAAGGTTACCTGATAAAATCACACAAAGTACAACAGTTGAATCTTCTCATGTCTGGTACAAATACTCAAATATCATTTCCTACTTATAACTCATTGCTCGTTAATTTGACAAAAAAAAATGTTGGTTGGGATCGGTTGTTTGAAGTAGAAAATGTAATGACAATGGGGATGTAGATAATCAATGAAAAACGTAGCGGACCTCCAACAGTTGTCTAATTTGTCTCAGCACAGAGCAGTGATGGTAGTGTAGGAGTCGTCTCATCTCATGTGCAGCGGCTACTTTAGATGAACAAGCAAATTTTGCAGTACAGTTTGGTTCGTTTAAATCATATTTGAAAGATTTATTACCTTAATAACCAGGACTGAACGGATATTTTTGCATTGCATTTTTGCTTTGCATTGCCATTGCCAATTTCATTGTCTACTTTGAAAGGTACGTACGTAAAATGCCCACTCATATATACATTTATTTAACTGTTTCTGTCCTATTTTTCGTTAGTTTTTCGTCATAAAGAATGAATTTCGCGTAAACCGTGCCCGCATATTTATACTCACAGATAATATATAAAGCAATCTTCATAAAAGTGATTTTATGGTCTCTTGCCATAGCATATAACAGGAAACAAAGTTAATTAATTACCCGCTTGAAATCAGCTTAAAAGTCACGATTTTTGCATTTTATACAGCATAATTTTCAAAATGTATGAATTCGCATGGACACTGTGCACCATGTAAGGTTTACATACATCCTTCCACAAACATTGTACTATATTGTACTTGTGACTTAAAAACAATTTTATTTTTCTGAAAAATACACCTCTCTTCCGGCTTTGCTGGCAAGAGGTATTTTTTATTACCATTTTTGCACGACCATTCAAGATTGCATTCACGATTTTTCAATGTCTTTGTCTATCGTTCCCATCTCACAGTTTCCTCTTTGACGCTGCTACAGAGCTATGTTGTGACTTTGTGACTGTGACGGTATCGTGAGAATGACAAGTTATTCATATCTGTGTCGGCTTCTGAAAGGTAGACATCTATTAGACAGCCCCACACAGCGAAAAAAACTGCAGCGTGTACCTAAACGTACCATAGAAGAATGATGCATTCACAGCATGTGAATTTTTAAACACGATAATTTTTCAATGTGCAGTGAACAGAACCATTAAAAAGGAATTTATTATACTGTTATAGACATTCCGTTGCATTTTGCATACAGCCCCGATACCTTG
>JAHZNB010007746.1:0-10073 GCA_027744295.1 Callyntrura guangdongensis | reverse complement strand
ATCAAAAATACTCCTTGCTTTGGTAAGTTTGTGACGTTTCCTTTCTCTATAAACAGTTTTGCCATTCCACGCATTGTAGTTTTTTGATAAAGCGATTCAGAGGAGTAATCATAATTTGACTGAAGGTTCTTTGGTAATTTTCCTTTACATACAAGAGATTCAATTATGTCTGCGTGAACAGCATCGTTTAAGTCAGGAATGTAGGCACGATTAGTTGTTGGAACCACTTTGAGTTTAAGGTTTCCCTCGGCATTAAATCCACGACAAATGTCTACCAACGAATCCAGCTGGTAAAAGTAGAACGCACTAACGGCTTGAAATAAGCTAGCTCCTTTAAGCATCGTCACTCTTTTGAATTTTGCATTAGTAGACTCGGCTGGGTTATTGGTGATGCCAGATATTTCATCATAAATGCCATGCGATTCCAAAATAGGACGGTACGATTGTTCAACATTTATCGCAAGATGACTTTCATAGTATTTCGTGAATGCTGGTGTCCAAACGTCTTTGTACATTGCTAACTGTTTTGAATACTCCTCAAAAGATGCAGAATGTAATAACTTTACAAGATGTTGCTTGTACAAGCTGGAGACACCTTTATCATATTGCTTGGTAACCCAGTCGCCCACATTCTAAAATCATATTTAAAAAATATACGAAGAACAATTGGAAAACGGGTTAACTTAGTTACGATTTTAGTTTTATCAGTAACAAAATTTGCATGTTACCTGTCTTAAATGATTCCAACAAAACACGTGTGTGGCTTCTTTCATATGATTTGCAATGGCGTTAACAATACTTTTTTCGCGATCCGTTACAATAACAAGACGGGAAATTTCAAATGTTAACCTGGCGCAAACGGATTTTATAAAATCATTATGAGATTCTTCATTTGTAGTTTCGTGAAACATCACAGCAACTGGAATCATTGGGTTGGTCGTAAACATAGGATGACGAAGTGATAGAATGGATGTAAAGAATGGTCCGATGTTGAAAGTGGTGTCGTAGTGGAGTATTAACTTCGACGCGAACAATGATTGAATCGATTTAAGATGATTGTTGACTTCTGGATGCATTTGGACGATCACCAAACTTGGAACCAATACAAATTTTATGACTACATCAGAGTAAGTTTTGGCAATTGAATACACCTCATAAATGTCGTCGTGTGTTTGCTCCTTCTTTATTTGCTGCTGAATATTATAAACTTGCTTAATATTTCTTGGTATTTTAGTTAGATCCTTGTGGCCAAATTTCTGAATGCTTTTTCGGGTAACGTCCCTGAAAAAAATGATCATAATTTTCATCACATCACAATTATACATATGTCAATAATCAGAATAACATTTTTTAGTTCAGTGTGTAATTTACTGAAACGCCTGCAGCGGGGTCCTATTAGCCTCAAGTTCAAGTCTCAGATTTCTTCGAACAGTGTCATCAGTTCGTTGAAATGGGCGAGGAGAAGGATTTGAAGTTCCTGGAAAAAATAGAAAATTAGGTGCAACATTTTCTGATGCTTTCTGAATAAATTCGAAATTCATTTTAAAGTAACAACTAAAACCTTTATCATAAACACTGACAAAACATTCAGTTGTTTCGTTGGCTGCTTCAGAAATTATTATGTCGTCTTGCTCCAATAAAGTTTCCGTCAGCTGTTGTTGGTCACTCTGAATACCTTGTTCTCTCACCAGATCATGTAAAACTAAATAATAAATTATGGTTACTGGGTAATTTTGATATTTTAAAGTCTTTTTAAAGTCTTTAGGAGTTTACCTCTTCTACGAACTCCAACGGTTGACTTTTTAGCTACCTGGTGCAAATATATTTTCGACCCTACAAACAATAATAAACATATACAAACCAGGAACAGGAGGTCAGATTTCCGAAGAATCGGAATATGCCTAAGATTTGTTTATAACACTCACTATGTTCCTGGACATAGGAATGTGATTCCATTGGGCTTGGCCGCCCAATAATTTCCTGTAGATGCAGCTTTGCAGCTTTCAGTGGAGTATTCTTATAGTTTCCATGAAGTCGACTTGGTGGCAAGACATTCTTCAAAATGTTAATATCATTCAAATTAAAGCTGCCATTGTAAAATACCAGGACATACGGTTTATCGCAACCCTTTGAAGGCTTACTTTGGTAACCTTGAAATTATAATTTACAAACTATCACATATAATTCCACGTAAACAGCAATTTGTCGTCAAAATTAAGTTAATTTTAGGCTTTTCACGAAATAAAAAGCCGTCTAACTTACCTATCGGACGGTATTCAAAACGAAAAAAATCCACCGTTTTGCCGTTTAAATATAACTTAAATGTTGACATGGAAACCTTCGGGTTCGACCTTGGCTTTTGATTCGTTCGGACGAATCGCCATTCAAATCCATCATCCATCCAGTATCGACCCACTGTATCCGTAAGGACTTGGAACACAAAGATCTGGAAAAGATAAAAGTATGAGCATTTGTTTAGTAGCTGTGCATACAATTGAAACCATTGAAACATGGATCACATGAAGGCAAAACATACTTACGCAGTTTTTTTCCACTATTCCCCTGGGGCTTATTGTTGACACCTTGTCAACTGCGACATTATTCAGGTTCTTTAGTACCTTTTCCACCGATAAAACTGGACGCCGCTTGTATACCACAGCGGACATTTTCAGTTAAAATGTTTGATTCAATTTGCAAAATATGGCGGAATTAATTGTTTTCTGTCAACACAAAATAAACTTAAAGGTAGAAACTAAATGAAAAGAGTTCAACTTCGAAGAAATTTAGCTCAAGTTTAAAAGTTAAAGCAAACCCACAGGGACAATTATGTTAGTTCGGTAATTTGAGATCAAGCTTGTTCATTGGAGCCCAACTTCGGAGATTGTGGATCAATTTCGGTGATTGAACAACAACTATTTAAAATGTAAATCAGATTTGGAGATATCAGATCAAGTCTAGAAATAATATTATTTGATATGTGCTGATGTGACCAAAAGCGCCTCTGTAAACATCACTACGATCAGCAACATTGACCCGCCAGTCAGCTGATTAGAAACTTTGAATACAGTTGACTGTGTTCTTAGAATCTTATTTGCCGTAAACCGGCAAATAAACCAGTCGTATTTCCAGTAATGTATAAACCAACAACATCGAAAACTTTACTTACAAGTAAAGGTATCTAGTTGTATCACTTAGAATTGCTTAATTTTGGTTCAGACTTAACAACTCGAATATGCGTAATCTTGAAGAGTACATGACTCCCTAGAGTGGCCAATTATGGAGACACCAGGTCGTCATCTGTATGGGAGCCATTTTCTACTGCTTGTAGTATTCTATGTAAACAAGCCGCTGCTTGAATTGTTTATAATAAAATACATTTGACTAAGAAACTAAAAGTTAAAAATTCGAAGTAACTACGTTTGTTGTTCGGATTCTTTAAACACTATTGAACAGTCCAACTAGCATGTGTTATGCATTTTCCGTCAGGTGCCCGTGAAGACAAATTTGACATCTTTTGAGGATATTTACATTATAGGAGCATCAAGCTTGTCTAAGTAAAAAGGCAAATGCTGTTGCACTTAAAACAGAAACCGGTTTTTTCCTGCAATTGGTTACCCCTGTTACATCGAGTATGCAAATAGTTATAACTATTGTGTAAAAATTAGGTTTTGCGTCGGCAATTACAGTCTCTCATATGACACTTAAATGACGCCAATGCGGGCCACGTAATAGACATCAAACTCCGCGTGCTTATATAGCACTTGCGCAATAACTCCCGCAGACAGCTTGAGCGTGGTCCATAAAGCGATAAGATGCAATTACCTTTACCATTTTGGCATACTTCCGATTGGAATATTGGTTGTATGTTAGATTGAGTTTTTTGGCCAAATGCATTTCAGTAGAACTAAAGCACGCAGCAGCATGTTTACATGGAGTACCAAAAGCGGTAAAAAATGGCTCCCAAAAAGATGACCCCCTGGGCCGAGATTCAAACTTGCTGAGGTAAGTACTTGCCCTCGGGACAAGTACTAACTCTATTCAAAGTAGTGGGTTAAGGCAAAAAATGTTTCTCCTGATGGCACTGAAGCCTTCTGGGCCGAGATTCAAACTTGCATATGTAAGAACTTGCCCTCGGGATAAGCACTAACTCTATTCAAAGTAGTGAGTTAGGGCAAAAACCATATCTTGGGTCAATGTACCCCGCTGCTTAACCCCTTGGTTTGAATAGAGATATTCAAACTATTAACTCAAAACATTATCCTAAAAAATGTAATGCAAACATTTACCCTTGCCCACGAGCAAGGGTAAAGCCACATAAGCATTGAAAACAGATGTAGTTTTAGCAGTCTTTTCAGACAATACGCCGTTTGCGATGCTAATGTAAAAGTTAAATATAATTATAATATATTTAGAACAAACTTAAACGAAAAGTGGTTATTTAATTGTTATCTGACTTTACCAGAAAAAACAATTTGCACTAGTGTCGGCATCGTCAGTGTCTGTACCAATATCAAATGGCGTTTCCTCTTTTTGTGTTTGAAAACGAACTAAACCGCCTTTATAAGAGAAGAATTCGTTTAGAACATTTATCAAAATACAGAATACAGCAGGCAACTGGTCTACCGTCGTGGGGCGTGAGAAAACTTATAAATGTTTTTGAACCTGCTAGTACAAAAATCAAAAGTGACATTTCCCTTGAAACTAGAGTATTTAAATTTTTATCTCATCTGCGATCAGGTTCTTTTCAATATACTTTAGGATTGGGAAGCTGAATATCTCAGTCAACGGTTTCTAGAATTATTGAAGACTGTCTTAGTTTTACTGCAATACTTCGTAAATTAGTGAATGGATTCTCACAAACGTTGGCGGAGCAAATAAATACTCAACAAAATTTTTATGATATTGCTTCATTTCCAAACGTGTTGGGCGTCATGCAGAGTAATACAATGGAAGACATCGATGTGTTTAAGAAACGAAGCAAAAATTGGAATGAACAAGAAAAATTGGCGCTGACGGAATCGATAAGGACAAAACATAGTATATTGTTTAGAAATTTAGATGGTAATTTAACAGCAGCTCAAAAATCACAAGCGTGGAAAGAAGTGTTGGATGCAGTTAATTCATGTTCATGAGTCGTGGGCGCACTTGGTCCGTCACAAGAAAAATATAAAGGTGTAAAAGAAGATAAAAAAGCAGCTGCGGCTGGTAATAAACGGGAAATTAAGAAAACGGGGGGCGAAGAAGCTGATATAACGAAATTTGATGAAGCATCCGAAAATATTCTATCGACGTTAGCTTAAGCAAGTGTGTACGGAATTGACTGTGGATTCGACACGTCGGATTCTATTGGTAAGTTTACAACAAAAACGTTTATAAGTAGGACTAGAAATTCCCTTTGTTAATTTGCGGACATTGGTACATTTAATTTTAGACACTAGTACCGAAACTAATAATGGAAGTGAGTGGAACGCGATGGACCAACCAAAACCACAGCTGGTACTTGTCAGCCCAACTGCGAGTAAAGAAAAAACTGGAACAACCTCAGATGTTCAGGTTCGCAACAGTTGTGCTGAAAAATATCAAAATGAAGAGGTAATACTTTTGTAAACACCAAAACGGGCTCGCTTCGACTCACCTCAAACAGCGTTATTGCAGAGACAAGTGGATTTGTTTGAAAAACAACTCAAATGTTTTAACAACATAAAAAATTTATTAAGCAAAAAAAACAAAAAAACGCGAAAAGCTAAATTTGGAAAGAATGAAAATGTTTGGCACCCCAACTGTAGCAACGTTCAAATAAAATACTAGTTTCAGTTGTTAATTAATTAAAAATCAATTAGATTATTATACATTATATTGTTATTCCTTGTTATGGTAGCTACGTTGTTATGTGTTTTACAGGGTATAATTAATACTTATTTTTGAAAATGCGTTTACAGGACTTACAATAACATTTGCTAATAGTAAATTCATTGAATATTTTGTTTGTATTACAAAAAATGGGTTGTTTAATTTAGCTCTACTTAGCTTCTGTTTGTTTCGCTTAACGAAACCTTGCAAAAACACTTACTTGTAAAACGGGCATCTTCTTCAGCGGAGTGTACAACTGTTCCTTGGAAATCCTCTCCGAATTCCAAAAAGTAAATGTCTGTAAAGGACATACCATGCATGACTTCATTTTCATCCATTCGCCTGTAAAAAGTTTAAAGATCAAAGTTTCTAATATCATTGTCGTTGTGTTTAATGATGATGACGATGATCATTTTATTCCTAAACTGATTTCAAACAGTGTTCCCGGTATAACAGTTTTCATAGGTTTTCCGTTAACTAAGTCTTAAGGTCCGATTCCACTAACTGCTACCATCTTAAGTTTTGTTAAAAACGTTCCAGATCGGTGATCGGTCGTCGTCGGATCAGATCGTAGGTTGAGTAAAATATATCGTAGTTTGATTCAACTTTTGCCACATTACCTCCTCTAATTCGCTGAATTCCGTTAAGTTTCTTCAAATGAACTTGTTCGGTGTCGTATCCTACGAGTTGGGTTCGTTTGTATTCTTTCCACCTAGAGACAGGAAATTTCCTCTTGCCATCACACGCTGATACGTCAGCCGCCAAATGTGACGACGACGACAATGGTAATATAATAAGAGGATAAGGAGAAAAGCTGGGATCCTCACTGATTTCCTGAGTTCGTTTTTGTATTGGAACAGTTTCTGTTTCCGTTTGCTTCGTTTTTTAACGTTAGTCAGCATTATGATGAGTGGTTTCAACTCATCCGGCGCGGTGAGGCGCTGAGCAAGTTCTTTGATAAATGCTCTCTTGTCTACTAAGTCTGCTGTTTCTGCCCATTGCAACAGCTGCGCCTTTGCTTTAAATAAATCCAATTGTTCCTGGACTACAGCTTAAGTAAACCACGATGTCGAAAAACTATAAAACAACAAACAATAATTTGCGAAACCTAAACTTAAGTTTATAGTTTTGTTTACGGAAGTATCAAAACATTTAAAGAAGTAAATAACAATTTGCATAATACCTACCGTTCCTTTCTCAAAAATGTTCTTCAACAACGGCAAATGATCCGATGTTAACTTCCTGATCGACTTTATGTCCATTCTGTGTACAATTGCAGTAACGTACAAATTTTTCCAACGTCTTACCGTCCCATTTCCAGTCGGGCAACAAGATAAAGCTAGAATTTACGTCTGGATCTTCAAAGCCTATTCTGTCGGTTTCTTTTTTGTGCTCCAAAATGTTATAAACACAACACGGCCAGAAATATGGAAATATTTTAATTTTAATGAATACATTGAATACAAGTCTCATTCATGAACAATTAGTTATAATGATAATGATAAATTTAAACAATTACTAACTGAATCCTGAATCTGGTGCTATCCAAATGAGTCTGAACAACTTCATCGTAAACAGGAGTTTCGTCGACTAGAAATAAATCATAGGGCCTGTACTTCTCAATATGCTGTTGAGTGGTTATACAAACAACCGTAGCCTTGATAGCTGGAATTGAAGTTTGAAAGCATTCTCAAGTTAAAAATTAAACTTTCTAATTTCTTACCTCAAAACGTTATGAATTTATTAACCAATAGCTTACCTGAAGTCTTCAGTCCTTGAATGCAGTCACAATTCCAATAAATGTCGTTTTTAAAAATTTGATTTAGTTAACTTTCACCGGAAAAAAACTCACTAAAATGTTCTTCCGTAAACGGCTTCTTATCTAAGATAAATACGGCAGCGTTCCCGTCTTGAACCGTACTGTGAACAGTTATTCGCCTCGTGTCAGCGCTGTTTGATAGAACACCTGATATTTTGAAGCCATTCAAATACTTAAGTTTCAGTCCTACCCGAGCTGCCTTTACGAGTTTCTGGCGATTCCTCACCTTCCCTTTGCTATCAATATTGGCTTTTTCGTTGGATATCGTTCTTTGTTCTGCATTTGCTTCAGTGATCCTAATTCCTCACTGTCTTTCATTGATCTTGTGCTGGTGAAGCCAACCAAACAAAAAGCAGCAGTACTTGACGAATTAAAAAATAGCTGGCGCAAACAATGCATGGGTGTAGATACAATACTTTATATGTATAATCCTAAAATCCAAAATTGACGACTATTTTGATCCACTTGTCGTAAAATTGTAATAATATGTAATAATATAGTTTTTATGACTTATTTCATCTGCCATTATTCACAAATGGACTGCCGTGACTTTTTAAATTCTTCGTTAAATTAACAAAGAATATTTCGGGAGGTTGAAGGTGTGAGCATGTGTCAACTAAAAACTTATGAAAACATTGGAAAAACACATGCTCACATGATATTTGTGGATTAGAGAGCTAGCCGTGTCTCATTGCGCCCCATCTCATTTTTTTACCTCAGAGGTAGCGTGTGTTATCCTCTAACCCTAACCCAAGGCGTTACAGGGTAAAACTTAGAATGAGAGGGTAAATTTGGAGGTAAGGTTAGGGTACTTTACCTACCCTTAACTAGATAAAGTTTGAATCTCGGTCCTGGTGTTCTAGATTTGCATTAGGAAAATATTTGCATGAATATAAAATTCTCATATTACCGTACTGATCTGAGGTACCCCATGCATTTCGAAAATGTATTTCTAAAGATGGCCTACTGGCGCGCACAAAATTCGCCATTCAAGGGCGCCATGCACACCACAAGATTCAATAGGTCTAAATTGATGGGTAGGTACTCAAATTAGAAGAATGTACATGTAGTTTTTGGATACCTTTACTTGTAAGTTTAAAAAGTTTTTGTCTTCGTGGATGAGGAAAGTTTAAACACAATTTTTTTCTTTAAAACCATCTTTGCGGAAATAGCAAAATTTATGAAATATTTTACAAATAATTTCATTTGTGATAAAAGCCTAGAGAGAGTCTGAACAGCAACAACGCAGAGAATCATAAGACATGTAGTACTTACACATTAAGTCATACAATTATCATTGCATGTATTAGTAACAATGTGAATAGTATATAGATATACATAACAATATTTGTATTGTGAGTCAAATGTAGTCACATATGTGCTTTATTCAAATGTAAATGAATTCCAATACGCGACTGAGAATTTAAGACGAAAATGAAAATGCTTGATTCAAAAGTGTATATGTGTTAAGGTTAAAAGTAAACTTCCCAACCATTTTTATTTGTTGTTGAGCAGTTTCCAAGTTTTTCATATGACCACTGACGTTTTTCTAAACTAAATTAAATTTCTTGTTAGCAATAGAAGGAAAAACTTGCTAGTTTATGATGGTTTTATATATCATATATATTTTTCATATACCTAGATATAATGTTGTCGTAGAGATAAAAAACGCCACGAAATTATTACTGTTTATTGTTTCAATATTGTTAAATTTACCTACAAAAGCTATAAAATAGTTACAAGTTCGAACAAATATAATTTTCCAAAGCAAAATTTTTTATGGGAATTTATCTCACAAGGAAAGATAGGGAGTTGTCCGACCGATAAAAGGCTACCGTAAGTACAGTCTGATATTGCTTTTTAAGCTCTACAAGCACGTGTTGGGCTAGTTCCCGAATGAGATCATGTACCAGAGTTACAGGCGTAAACATATCTCATGGGATGTCATTACAGGGTAGGTAAATGTGTTTTATACTTAAATGCCAATATATCGTAGTAAGTTTGATATTGCAAACAGTCTATAATATGCACAGAATAGTTAAATTAAAATTATAGTGTGAACAATAAGCTATGGTCGATAATGATGTTTTTAATTTAGTGGTGACATTTCGCAGTACTCGGCTGTACTGTGTTACCGTAAATTATGGGGTCCATCTAAATTATTTGCTTCAGATTAAGATTTGCCATTTTCCGTTGTCAAACTTGACCGTACGTTTTTTTATTAAACTACTTGTGTCAGTGTCTGGACTGTGCAATACAAAACTGACTGCTTTGCATTGTAGTACACATTTATCTGGTAACCGGCCCATAGCGCACAAAATCAACTGCGCACATGCGTAAACTCCGCACAAGCCATTTTCCGCACGGTATGTAGTCCGAGTAGGCCATTTTACGCACGGTACAT
>JAHZNB010007745.1:0-11875 GCA_027744295.1 Callyntrura guangdongensis | reverse complement strand
AATTATGTTTATCTTCACGTTTGATGTAATTTGTATTAAATATTGTTACAGTTAGTTAATAGTAATACTTGTTTTTTTCGAGAACTCGTGTAAAATATCCACGATAAAATTCCAATGAGCCCCAAGAAAAGTACGAATCCCGCTCCGCTGAGCATGAACGTTAACCTTAGGGATTCTTCTAGGAAAATAAACCATCCAGAACTAACTTTTCTTAAACACTAAAATATATTATCTGTAATCATAATAACTGATCATTGACACGTACCTCGAACATTAATTGTAAACGATTTCACTACCGTTCCTCTGGGGTTCGTCGCATTACAAACAAAAACAGATTGATCATCAAACAGGCTAAGTTCGGCAAGTAGTACATAGGCCTGAGTTACATTAGCTACACTCCTTTTGTCAATGATCAGATTTTCTATATATTCCTAGAAAAAAAGAAAGTGTTTGTGGATTGTAAAACAAACTCCTCCAGGAAAATGGGACTACTTCAAAAGTAAAAAATATTTAGCGTCAACGATTTATTTACTTCTCCATTTTTGAACCACATGATGTCTGGCATAGGAAATCCCTCTGCTTCACACGCAATCGTATTGTTACGATCACTATTGGTGTAAAGCGTTAGAGTAGTGTTTTCAGGATCTAAAAATGTTGGAGCCACAGAATCTGCAATATTGTCATAGGGGGTAATTAGAGAGTTTCAGAGAGTAATTAGTGTGATTTAACAACTTTTTACTCGCTGGCAATCACTGCATCAAAACATTTTTGCTAACCTTTGACTAATAATTCTAAAGTATTTTGAACCCATCCAGTTTCATTCCAGATCGGAGCGAAGCAGGAAAGTGATATAATATCTGGCCGTGTTATTTTCACCAACATGTCTTCAGCAATAAACCGGCTTTCTTCAGATACTTGAGAGCTTGCTGCTGTTATTATACCAGATACTGGTCAGTTAGTTTTGCCCATATCGCACGTAAGTATTTATAGCTTTGTATTTACATGCTTCCTGTATATTACGTATCTTGGGAAAATTAGAAAGTGTACCTTTTGCATTGGCATTTATTATTGTACCATTGGCAAGTTGGAACTTCCACCGGAAACCACGGGAAAACATGAAACGTGACGCAATACAGCGAACCTCAATCGACTCTCCCACGAAGAAAACCATATTTGTCGTATCATAAACAGTGGCAACTTGAACTAGCTCGTCGTTTGAGACACTCTTCCAGTTTTGAACAATGAGACCAGTTAAGCTAGCAAAATACGTAAGTTGAGAGGAAGGCTCAAAATTTACTGCGGAGCATTCCACAACACCTCCATTCATATTTGCGGGGATAGTTTCACAGCCAACATCTATAGGAAAACCTATTTGAGCATAGTTTGATTCTAAGATTTTAGGACACTTGTCGCCCCGAATGGAACATCGACATGGTCCACTACAATAAGGACTCTATTAAAACCACGACAAAAAATGCAGTATTCATCAAAATTATTGTCATTTACGGTAATCAAAGACCATAAAATGGAACAACTTTTTTTTTACCTTTCTTAAACATTTGCCTGCAAGTCGACATTCAATGGGAGTAAAGCAATCCAACGTCGTCACAATATGTGGGTTTTGACTAGAAGAGTTACATATAAATGATTGTGCCTGTCCTGTATATGTTAACCTGTTTTGAACAATTTCCAAGCGCCCTTGAACGATAGGGTCGTGGAAGAAGTTATCTGTCAAATTGATAAAAAGAAATAAACTGTATCGCATTTTCCCACTTTCCCCATGACCAAAACTTACAAAAGACTGTAGGCTCGACGTATTTACCGGTGGGGTGTTTTAAATGTACGATTACGTCATAGAATGATGAGTTCATAGCAATGCATTTGTACTTTCCGTAGGGATCTCGATATTGTCTCACTTGCATAAGGAAACCTCGTTTGGGATCATAAGACAGGTACTCTCCCAATGGCATTAACTCAAAGCCCTTTGCACAAATTAAAAATTCGGTAAGCAATTACTCTTTACTCTTGCAGAACGTGCAGAATTTCTCTCTTGGAACAACATGTACCAAAAATGTTTTATATTACCTCAAAAAGGATTTTATAAAGAGCCACAGATAATATTTGGATTGGTCACTACACACGGAATAGTGACGACTTGATCGTGTACATCTGTTTCAATCTCTATTACTTCAATTCCAATGTCTGCATGTAGCAAAAATGCCGGTGGTCCTCCTGCAACATGGAAGTATACCAAAAAGCATTTTGTTACAAACGTTTCTTCTGAAATCACAATTTCTTCGCATGAAAACCATGATGTCTCCTCCTAACAGGCGCCCATTTCGGAGACACCACCATAAACAATTTATAAGTGATCATATCATCCATTTAATACCATGAGCAAACATGTACAGCGACGTGGAAAGAACCGGCTCCTGTATGCTCCAACAAGTGTAATTTCCAGTGGACTCTCGATTCGTCTCCACTGTGATGGCTATTGAATAGCAACTGGGCATCCGAGGATCATCATATGTTATTCTGGTCATTTCCACCGAATGTAACTTGTTTATCTATTTTATTATTAATAATATTCTCAGTTAATCCCTTTCTTCTTCTTATTCTTATTATTATTATACTCTCAAGCTGCTAAACTGTTGATTGTGAAGAATAATTACTTAATAATAGCAAACTCGTAACATAATTAATAATTGGATTCCACTACACTCTTACTTATAGCGTGGATGCGTGAGAAATAGTGCATTTTTACAGCGTAGCAGGCACTAGACGCTCATGTAAAATCATGTACAACATTAATGCATCAACGTAGTACAGTTTGTTATGAAGCGTTATCATCGTCGTCAGTCCAACGTGTATTTTGTTGTATTATTTCTAACTGAAAATGTTTAGAAACATTCTAGTAGGTATTTTTTTGTACTTTTATTTTCGATCGCTTTGTCTTTTAATCACCTCTACTGCGCGCCTCAAGGACTCCTGAAGTCTTATTTAGAAATAATTCTTAGTAAGGAACAAGTACATATTTAAATCCATCTAACGTACAATTGTGACCATTTACTTTTTTTTAAGAGACTTACTTATCATTAAAGGAAAATTATAGAGTGCAAATAAATACAATGGGATGTCAAAATTGATGGAATCTTACAAGCATTATCAATTTGGAGGAGATAATAATAGAGCAGACAAGTTCTAGACACGTTATTGAAAATAGTTTTTGACAGTTAGTTATTATTTAATAATAGATTGATGCACCAGTTTTTTCTGAACATTTCAATTGCTAAAAAATGGTAAAAAGGTAAATCGAACAGTCGGAAAATCGGAAAGAGTTTGCTTGCGTGCCACTTATACCTTAGCGGTTATACATATTCATGTATCATCGTCATCATCATGATTGTATGCTTACCAGGTGCCCCTCAAAATTGAAGTCGATCGGGCTGGACGCTCTACATTCAAGTACCAAATAGATCCTGCCAAAAGTCCAGATTTCAGCCTTGTTCTCATCATAAGAGATATTGGCGGATTTGAGAAGGGATTCGGATGTCAGAATAGAGAATCTTGGCTCTTGCGTGCACTCTGCTGGAGCTCTTCTTTTACCATTGTTGCTTTTTTTGGGGTGTTGTTGTGGCGTTGGTGGTGGTTGGTCAGGATGATGATTGTGGTAGATACCGGTATCATTATCATCTTGTTGATGATGATCGTAATGATAAGTATCATTGTTTGTAGTACTACTGCTAGTAATATGACTACTACTACTACTGGTGGTAGTTGTTGATGCATTTCGTGTTGCATCACTGCCGCTAATATCACTACTACAAACAGTACCAAATTGGAAGGCAATTATGGAAATTAGAAGGGCATTTACAGCAACAGGCATCAAACTTGTTATTAGAAGGTGGTGGTGGTGGTGGCGGCGATGATGATGATGACGATTACGACTGCGTTGTTGTTGCTGTTGGAAGGAAGACGACGAAGAAGTTGCGGAGAAATGGGGATTTGTAAGGAGCATTGTGAAATTCTTGTGATTTCGTCTACGAGGCCACAGCACGAAACGAACAGACGAAGAAACGTGAGCAAAACATGAGGAAATAAAGTGAACGGGTTGAACCTTCAATTATCCGACGACGAGATCAGCAAAATTTCTCTCAGCCAGGATTGTGGCGGTGGTGGTAGTGGTCAGCTAGATGAATATGTACATGTTATTATGTGGGCATACCACCAGCATGTAAAAAGCTTTTCGAAGAGATGAATGCTTTCCCTTTTTCCGATGATGATTACTTTTGAAAAGGGTGTTTAATTTGTTACAATATTGCGTGCAGCAAGAAAGGACAAAAACAACCCAACTTTTTTCTCTCCGACTTTTTCGAGTGTATCTTCTTTTCGAATTTCTTTGGCAAGAAATTACGTTGAACGTTCTTCTAAGCAAAGCCAAAAAAATGAAAGATTTTTTCAGGGGTCGGGCAGTCCCTTTTCACGTCCAATGATCTCGTTTTCCGACTGTTTTGCGCAAACAGAAAAAAATAAAATCTTCACAAAAGACACATCTACCTAAATAGTTTATTGTCTCCGTTTAGCCCACAAAATCAGGCGAAATATAATTTAGTCAAGCATGCAAACTACATTACCCTGTATCTAATCACTTATTTCGGCTTAAACTCAAAAGTAACATGCACAATAGTCAAAACAAATTGTCACATAAACACAATAGCACAAAATACTTTTGAAATAATACGGCAAACGTCAAAATCCACGACATATGTAATCACGAAAATTTTTTTAAAGCAAAGTTGCAATATATTTTTTGGTGCGCCCAAAAATCCACGTCCACAGTTTTACATGCTTTGCTGGTTGATGTTAGAAAATGGTGGTGGGTTTCGTGGTACTAATTTAAGAATAAAAGGCTGATTCCATGCTTTATTGGTTAAATTCGCTCGAGTTTTGACGGGTCATGTATTGTTCACTATTCACTTCCACAGAAAATATTTTGAACAGAAGAGAGACAATAAAAAGTTGGTTAACATACATCTAGCCCATCTATCTTACAATAATCACTCATTTTTATTTATTTTCTTGCATTTTTAATGTGTTTTAGTTCATGTTCGTTTCTTCACACACGACACACACGTGAATGAGCATAGTACCAAATGATGACACAAGGAAAGTTGATCCGACTGCTTAAAATGTTAAAAACTCGATAAACAAAGATAATGCAGATCTGCTGAAGACGCTGTGCTATGATGTTGCTTGTTATTGATGTTGTTGGCAATGATGCCGAGTTCCTAGGAATACGATGAAACACTAACAGGTGCTGCTGTTGCTGCTGGAAGCACAGAGAAAAACACGCTTGGTAATTTGAAACTAATTTGTCATAAAAGTCAAGCCACCTTATCATTTTTAGAACATGCATACATTCGTTACTGGTTGTTAGGTACAAGTGCACTAAACCCAGCATGGCTATAAAATTGTAATTGCTAATGTCACAGAGTGCTTGTCTCAGACGGTCGCAGAAAATCCCGGTGTGTGTTGTGTATGCTGTGCCGTGTGCTTCTTAGGTAGAGGCAAAGTGTAGACTGGCAATTGTAATAATTTAATAGCACATATTTATGAAGACGATAGCTCGACATAGTAATACAAAGTACAGAAATATTTTGATTTTCATAATATGACTCTTTAGTAATACAGTGGCATCCCAACATTAAAACTCCTTATGAATTTAGCGACTCGCAACGCAAACGCAAGCTGTATATTTGTGATTCCCTATTGTTTAGTTAGTATCAGGTAAATAGTAATAAATACATGCATATTCAAGTTAGCGTAATAAAGACTCTTGAATAGAAAACGCACATTGTTTGTACTTAAATTGTAGTGTGTACACAACTTCTCAAAGTGTAAAACTAGATAATATATTCACTTGTTCCCTATGCACATTCTCTCTGGGGTAACTTTTATCTGGGTACACATCCTGCGTTTGGTGTGCGTATTTTTATTTATATAATTTGATGGTAGGGTTAGGTGCAGAGCGCAGGTACACACACACATGTACACGCTTAAAGACGACTTGTAGGACCGTCACCGTAAAAAAGACCAAGCATACCTAACACCTGACGCTCAAGGATGTTGAGTCGGTTTTTCAAGAGAAGGAGAAAAAAATGCTAAAACCTGAATATCGTTGTACAATGATTACCATGATATTATTGCTACTGATGATGATATACATGATCATGCTCCTTTACGGTGAACCACTCGATCGGCAAAACGACTCTGCGTTGACGAAGAAGGAGCGCCTCTTGCACATTGCATGGTTTCCTTTCTGGTTTTAGGGGCACAACAAACATACACACAGACACACACGTAACTTTTATACATTTTGTTATTATTGTCTGGTGCTAGCAAAAATTACTTATCCAAAATATGAAATTATTGTTATTGTTTTTCTTTGATGAAGTACGATAACGTTCAGTTGTCCTCTAAAATTTTTTAAAGTGTACTCTACTCTGCAATCGCGATTATTATTACCATTATATTACTTATGCAACAGGGTTTGGGGTTGGGGAATTTGATCAGTATCACCGATTATTAAAGTTGGTTAAAAAAATATTAAAACTAGAGCAGTTGAATTAATACGTATTGATTAAACTACTTTTCATTGAAAATATGTGACGAATATTCGAAAATAATGCGTACACAACCTCTTTGATACTAAATACCTTTGTCAGCGCCTATTGCCTGCACAGTGCATTCAAATCTGGGGATAATACAGACTCGTTTGGGGGCAATGAATGCAGAAGATAACCTGAAATCAAAGAAACCCCAATTTAGAAAAAAAGTTTATCATACATATTTCCCCTATGTTGCCGACACTGTACTACTGTACACACTGTGCACACTCTGCCAGAAGATTAAGATGGCTAAAAAAGCTGCTATTATGAAATAGATGATTACGATTGTAAAGGCAGTAGAATGGCCAGTTTGCTTATAATTACTGGTGGTATGGTGCCTCTTCAAAAAGAGCTAATAATTACTAGAAAAACATAAACTACATCCTTCTGTTGTCTGTGTACAACAAAATTGCTCTACATTGTGTGTTACTTTCAATCCGTGTTCCCCCTTCTTCCCTTTGCTAGCCTGTCGATGCAGGTTGTTTTTGCTGTTTAACTAATGATAAATGACCGTGCTTGTTACTTTCAAGCTTGGGAATTAGAAAGCACCTCAAGTCTGTAATTGCTTCTTAAACTGCGTTTGTCAACTTTTTAAACAATTAAATACATAACAATTTCAGAATTGTAGAAAAAAATCATACACAAACGCGTGGTCATTTTCAAAATGACATTTCTCTGTTATTTCTTGTATAATTATTTTACATGATTAATGATGTCGTCGAGAAGGTATATGCATCTTATTATTCTCTAGCTTTGAAATAGGAAAGGATGCGAATGACAATTTTCAATACACGTGCCGCCGATGACGATATTACATACGCGACCACTTCCGAGTTCACCTCATAACAACGACACAAAACTGCAGTTTTGGGTTTTGAGAAAATGGCTTTAATTGCGAAATAATGACAGGTAGTAGAAGTATTAAAGATAATTATTTTTATGTTTATAGTTAATATTTTCAATGAAATTGCATAGCGTAAATTATCTGCCTTTCTTTTTTTTTCTTTTAGAGAAGACTTAGTTAAAGTGAGTGCAAGTCACATAATATACTGCAGTTACATTCAATTTGAAGTGGACATCATCCTTCTAAGTAATATGTAATTACGAATAATAAACTCATTGTACTTAAATTGTCACAACCTTTTGTCACTTGTTATGTTTGGTCAAATGTTCAAATTGCCGCATGTGTCATTGCATTGGTCCTCAAGCATGGTCAATGTTCATCGTAGGTCCTCATTCATGTTTATGCACAATGCACCATCATACGGCGAAGATGACCCTATTTTAGGGGCAACGTCAGACTCACGTGTTTTTGATATGTATCTCTAGTCAAAATGATTTTCACTTCTCAACAGAAAACTCCTCAAAATCTACACCTTACTACTACTAGGCGTGTCATCATGGAAAACCGCTGACTGTTTACATGTATCTTCAGTAGTGACGAATGTGACGATGTTGAGTAGGTATGCATGCAGGTACGTACAAAGTACGAACGTGTTTGTCCATTTTTTTTATTACGTTGACGGGGTGACGGGCAGTGTGGCACTAATGACTCTTATTTATAGCTTATCGTCCAACCATCCTGTAAATTTTGATTATATGTTGTATAAAGTACACTATTGCCATTATTACGCTCTCCCATATCAATATCCCTTCAATCTAAGTGCAAATAAAATAGCGTGCTACCTTTTCTTTGCTGTCTACTTTTGTCCCTCTACTATTATGATTCTACTGATAACAACATAAACCAAGCCCAAATCACCTGCTCCATCCCGCAATAAAAAATTATCTGATAATTTAGTCCACAAGTTTACAAATTACAATTGGCAGCAGAGTAGCAGTGGAAGAAGACAGCGACGACGACAATATTGAGACACCAAACAAACCTGCACAAATTAAGTNACACCAAACAAACCTGCACAAATTAAGTTCATACAATGTTGATTGCTTTGCTAATAATATTGTTAGTATGCCCATATGCATACATATTATATTACTAACTATATAAAAAGATGTACATATATTATAATGGTATAATGCCTTGAAACGAATCGTATTCTGCAGACTTTAAAATGAACAACCTGTACATGGCTTCACAGCATTATATGTAATAGTCTTATTGTGTTATCTAAATTTGTGGTTATCATCATCTGTTAATGCTGGGTAAGTCAGTTGCGTTTTACTCATTCAATTATTTTAAGGGAATGGAGTTTTGTTAGTAAGCCATAGTAAACAAGCGTGTCAATATATGGCAGTCGTTAGCACTCATTAATCGTTATCAATGCACCACTACTGTGAAGCACATGAACTTCGATAAACAATTATCATCATCAACGTGAGAAGAGAACATTTTTCTTGATTTGTCGACACTTTTCGTCTTATCACTCAATGCTCAATCGGCAAGGAATCGAAGCATTTTGTACTGTAGCTAATTTTAACAACTATACACGCTACACGTTATGTCGTGAGAGTTGGGTACATTTTCAGTAGTTTGTACATGTCAATTTATTGCCTTCGTGCTATAAGAGTTAACACTCACTCTCAGTCAAAATATTTAACTATACACGCTACACGTTATGTCGTGAGAGTTGGGTACATTTTCAGTAGTTTGTACATGTCAATTTATTGCCTTCGTGCTATAAGAGTTAACACTCACTCTCAGTCAAAATATCTCCATGATTTGGGAAATAAAGATCCTGAAATTCCGAAAACATGATGTTGGCTGTGATGACAAACATGTTACGTACACATGAGATATACTTTTTGTGAAACATCAGCATTATTCGTTACTTATTCATTATCATGGTCCGCCGAAATAGTAGGTAGTATCAATTCTTTTTGTCAGGTTGGTATTGGTGTCCGTCTGTCCGTCGACAATAGTCTACATTGTACACAGGAACAATAAATATTGAAGTTTCAGTGTCGCCAGTTCATAGACACGATGAATGGTTCGGAAAGGTTCAAGATGTTAATCTTCACACACAACCGAGAGGCTTCACACAGAAAGTTTAACGCAAAATGTTTTAAGGGTCAAAATTGTGTACACATGTATATTAAGGACACATTATTTACAAGCGCCTTGTAGCTGATTGACTCCTGTGACTCCTGTGTGCGTTAGCGCTAGAAGTACCAAAGTTTCACTTTGCCTCAAAATTCTACGGTGTATTGAAGGAGATTTTCTGGCTATTGTCTAATTTTTGACAATATAGATGATTATTGATTATCATATTTCATAATGTAAAGTTCTAACGATCCTTCTTGACAGCAAGTTAACATATCATTTAAAAAATAATTTCAAGTAATCATGAGATGTAACATAGTATGCAAAGATGAATCCGTATTTAACGCGGACATTCCATTCATGTGCATCATCTTTCTCAACCCCTCCGAAGAACTCTGTGCCTAAGAGTATGCCTGCGTGACTTGAAACAGCAGCGGAGCAGAAGCTCAAAAAATAATGACTTTATTGATGACTCTGATGACTTGTGCTTTGAGGTGTAATTCAATATGTGATTTTATTGTGACTCCTTCACAGTCTCGTTATCTTTATCAGTTTTCTGCGTGCAGCCATTCATGCCATGCCCTGTGTAGATATGCATATTATATTCTATTGTCGAACGAAGAGAAAGACAGTTAGGTAGTACTCTTATTATTATTAAGTTTTGATTGCGGTTTTATGCCCGACTAGCTGATAACCAGCTGGGTTTGTTCACAAACACCTTTTCTTTTTTAACAAGGTAAACGCTAGTAAAAGCGACTAATTTCAGATTTGCTCATAAACTATAAAGCATAAGAATAATATTACGCCGTATACATACTAATTTGTACTAATTTCAGCCAGCTTACTGGTTTATTTGTCAGTCAACGCTTCCCCTTACACACCTAGCTAGTAGTGGTGTGTCTAGTGACAAGGAATAAAAAATTATGTAGTCTAATTTTATTTTTTTGCTTAAATTTATCGGTTGATATTGGACATGATTTGAAATAAAATTGGGGTTTTATGCAATAAACTCGTAAGCATCTGATGTGACGCCGACGCGATGCTACTCGTTAACTTCAATATCCTGTCGATATAAAGATGCGACGATGAGGACAAATGCCTTATTCAACTTTTCAATCCTGTCACATGAGTCATGTGACATGACGCTACGTAGTATTATGTACCCGGTATCGTAATAATATACGGATACGTAGCACCAGGTCCGTACACTCCTGATAATACTGATTGCCATAATATTAAGCAAAATCACACAACTATACCACAGGAGTAACTCATTGTCAGATCAACAGACATGTATTTTATTAAAAACTTTGCTGGTTTAGGCATCTTTTACCGACAAATGACGCAATGATGAACAGGCAGTTCCGAGTAAATACATTCAACATTCAACAGAAAAGGTGTAAGATTATAGCTTACCTACTTCATTATTACAACGACAATGACCACGGGGCTTCCATTTTATTTTTCATTTAAAAAAAATAAATTACACCATTTGTGCTGTTTATTACTGGTGGCGGTTGTTTCTCCCGAGTAATTATAACTTGCTACCGGCCGGACATTTTTTTAATGCAGAAAGAAAACAAACACTAAGGTAGTCATCATCCTTGTTGTTCCAACAGCAAAACAAGAAATTGTCTAGGTACACCGTGTGGTATGTATGTATGATGATGTAGTTGTTTTGTTGTAAACAGTCACCGATCCCATAATCATGCAGAATACCACATCACATATCACATTTTAGCAGCAATCACAATCCCGCTTCGCTTGACTTGACACTGGAATGTGAAATGATGCACCTTGCAAGACAGGCTTTGTTTATTGTTCACTAAGTAGTTGTGAATAGAATATAGCGGGCAGTTTTTATTTATAATCTTGCATACCGCATGGCGAATGCGTAATAGTTTTATGTTATGTAGTTGTTGCTGTAAAAGTAGTAGTAGCTCAGAACAGTTTGAAAAACTTAACCAGTTAGTTTTGATTAGTTTCTTAGATAACGTGCGACACAAAAATGATACTTTTTTGAAGGAATGAAGAAAGCAAACCGATTACAGACATAAACTTACTCAGATAGTATTTACATTTTTGCTATTTTACAAACACTCAACAACGTGCGCTCGCTATATACTAGTGACAGTGACACTCTGACTCCGCGCTAGTTACAAAATGGCTCAAGTAAAATAAGTGGTGTGGTAAAAGTTTTTGCCTG
>JAHZNB010007744.1:0-16543 GCA_027744295.1 Callyntrura guangdongensis | reverse complement strand
CCCTTAAATACCCAATCAATCCTTAAATACCTTAAATGCACCCTTCGTAGTTCGTAACAATCGTAAACCTTCCTTTAGGCGTTGCACCGATTTGCATCTGTTAGTAACATTTGATTCTGTCCATCTATAGTAGAAGTAACTTTTTTGTTCTGACTTTCCAACAATTTCCGTTGTTGTTGAAATTATAATATCTTATGTTGTGCATAAACAACTTTTTAAAAGATTTGATAGCATATTTTTCAATAAACTGGTAACTGCAGTTTACCAGTTTATTGAAAAATATGATCTAGTCTAGTCCTACTAGGACCAGACTAGGACCAGAGATGGAATTATAAATTGGAGGAATCTTTGGTTGGAGAGATCCTTGAATGGTCTTGGGGGATCTTTGAGGGAACTTTGGAAAGATCTTAAAAGGGATCTTTGGGGGGACTTTGGGGGAAACTATGGAGGAGACTAGAGAATAAAATTCTTGGAGTTTTCGCGGGTTACCTAGTATATTATAATGATATCGCTTTCCCGTCGTCGCTATGAATCCTTTAGGAAAGGTTTGACCAATTGACTCATACATACACTACCGCAAAAAGAAATTATTCGCATAATTAATCCAACTATTTACTTAAACTTTATGTAGTTTTTAATTTTCGACTTTAAAATAAACAGTGTGGCCTAATTATTATAGTAAACAGTGTAAGTATTTACGAAGTGTATATATGGCTATTTTTTTCTCAATACATTGAGCCCTTTTGAATAAGCTGTCACTTGTCACAAACCATTTAGATCCGCATTAAGACATTAAAGATAATGAGAAGAATTGTTTAAGATGCTTCGCTGAACCCTGGAGAGGATGACTAATGAGGAGTACAAAACATCCTTTTATACCATTGTGGGATTTCGTTGAATTTTGTCAGAGTATGTTCAATAGATGGTGCTCGGACTTGGTGAACAATGTGTCACCGGCGTAGATAAGGGGCTCCGGGAGCACGTGCTCCCCCAAATGGCCAGCACAAGAAAAAAATTACAATTTTTCAAAAATTTTGATAAAATTTCGGACGCGCATCGTGCAGGAAACATTATGATAAATTACAACTAGAGATTGTCTACTTGACCAGAGAAGAAGAAATCCCAATTTTCCCAGGGAGTTGCGAGTAAGAGAATTTTCCATATAAACGCTTGAGATTGTTCCCGTGTTATTTGAAATGTACCGAATGAGAAGTTTTGATTTTCTCCTCGTAACCAAGCGCGATGATGGTACCTTGCACATTCTACTTTTTCGTCACAAAAAATCTTGCTTACTTCCAGTCTATTTTAGTCTATGGCTTCGCGCGTTTTCTTTAAATTCTAAGTTTTCTAACCTAATCGTCGATTTCTAAGGTGATTTGCGGGAAACATATGAGCGCTGGGCTTAAAACTCCAAAATTTTGGCAATTTGACCTTCAAAATGGTCATGTTAAAGATATTTTGACCCCTGGGTTTCCGTAAATTGGTACTCAAAATGGGAATTTTGAAGAATTTCGCCAGAACCCCCACCCTACCCTCCTTAAAATTTTTAGGTTGTGCTTGTGCCTCCTCCAAATTCTTGAGCTGGCTACGCGCTTGCAATGCGTTTAGTTAGCTAGCTGTATAAAAGCTAAAATACACAAAATTAACTGTTTCGAATTTATCCTATGGTATCATCTAGCATCATCTTGATCCAATAATGATTCAAGCACGTAGTAATCATAAGTCTTTCCAGTTCAATATAATTTCATATTGTTTTGATTTTTCTTACACATTCGTCTGTAAATACCTTATCCATAAACTTAACGAAGTAATAAATATTCAGGTGCGCAGTGCAGCCGATTAAACTGGCTATGTCCGGTGTAGTAATTTAAGTGGTTCCTCTCACCCCTCTGATTTGTTTTATTACATATATTTTATTTTATTTATTCTGTAAGATATAATCATGGTCTAGTCATTTTGGATACACGCTTTTATAAATGTAATTCTTTTTGTCCAGCCAGGTATAATATGACTCTTGTTTATTGTTCGTTAGTGTTTTTTGGGGCAAACAGACTGTGAAATATTGCACCACAACATGATGCAAACACCTGCAAGAAGTAATGACTAGGTATACAAAATATATCGTACGTTTCTCGAATTCCCAAATAAAATATATTTTGAGTTTAGCTGGCATATCAGAATAGAGGTAAGTTAGCTCTCATTATTAGCAAAAAATTGTAAACTTAAAAGCATCAGTATGATATTGGGCTGCTCACCTATTTTAGCGCGAAGCCGCTGTTTTCATTTTTATCGGCATATTACAAAAAATATGAATGTGCAAGTTATGTAGAAAAATTTTGTTTGATGCTCATATTTCGGTCAAGTTAGAATGCACAACCAGTTATTTTAAATTCTTCAAGTATAGAAAATTGACTTTGCGCATATCAAATAAAACCAATACGCATTTCTCCATTCCATTTATACAGACTACAAGACGTGGAACTTTAAGGGATGTACTTTTACAAGCCTGCTAGTATGGTAAAATATTTATCCAACTTGCTACTGGAATTCACATCACAGTCGACACGAATGGAGAATGTGGCAACAGTTGCGAATAATACAAATAAATTTTACAGTAGCAAAACCAGAAAAGTAAACAAGTTTCATGAAAGGTTCAATTTTTATTTGTCATCATGTCATGTCAAAAGNCAGTTGCGAATAATACAAATAAATTTTACAGTAGCAAAACCAGAAAAGTAAACAAGTTTCATGAAAGGTTCAATTTTTATTTGTCATCATGTCATGTCAAAAGAGAATCGGCTCCGGGCTGTTGCTCTTGTTGTTTTTAGACAGATAGAAAAATTATGTTTTTATTATTAATAATATCACATATTTTTGTATGTAAAGCATCCTTGTCTTGGTTAGGAATACTTAAAATTTCACTCATGGAGTGCTTACAAAATAGGTGAAGAAAATACTATTTTAAGGCAATTCATTTGCGAATAATATAATGTTACGCCTCACCACCGCACCAGTGTTGACTGCACATGTTGAGTAGCATTCAGCATAAATGTTGATTGAAAAAAATCCGCCACTTGCTGTTCCACTTCAGCTCAGATGGAATAGATTATTCGAAAGTCAGTCAGAACTCTTAGGGCAAGAAAAATTGCCTTACAACTTCCTTTTCTTGTCAAAATGTGGTTTCAACGACGGTTTGCATGATGTAGGTAGAAAAATTATCTGAATTTTGCCATTTTCTTGCATTTCGTTTTCTGAATATTGCAGACTAACTTTTGACTCAAAAGTTTTGAGTAATATGCTGAAAACTTGTTGAGTTATAGTTATGATACCATACTACTGAAATGGAAGCACTTTTTCTGCTGTTGCATTTTTTGCAATAAACAAGGTGCATCGATGAATGGCTTGCGTTAAAGTATTTATCCAGTATACGAAACGATAAAATGAAACGCTTCGAAGGAACTCGGAATAGGCAATCCATGTATAACTACTAAAATTGCCTACGTGCAGTCAGTATAGTATTGTTGACGCGATTTAAAAATTGCTAGACGCTAACGTAGCATGTTACACACATCCACACAAGAAAAGACGCCTATCGTCATCCAAATTTCTCTTTACAGGCTTACCCCTACCCGTCCCCATTAAACTTATTATTATAAGCTTCACTCTTGCCGCTTTGTGCTTTTATTTCTCGCTCTCTAAAGACATAATTAGGTACAACATAATTTATTGGATAACTTCTTCAAGAGAAATATAGCTCGAGCCCGGCTCTAGGAAAGTTGCTTGTCTGCTTAGCTACCTATTGTGGGACTTTCCTGGTTTCATAGAGCTTAATTAGCTTGCAAGGAAAGCATAAAAGTCATGATATCTCAAAGATAATTCCGTATGTTTACGTATTCAATATTATAAATGGGTATGGGATGTGCAAGAATACCTGTCGTTTTGCTAATTAATTATGTACACACAAGTGTATGTTACAGTGTACGAGATAAAGAAGAGTCTTATCAGACGACAGCATTGGCCAAAACATGTTAATGGTGAACCAGCGGGGGTTTAAGAAATATTAGTATATTTATTACTGATCTAGTTTAGTTAACGTAGTACACACTATAAGTATCTTGGTATCAAATTTTTAATATAATTAATCTGGCCATTTAGCTAGATACTTGGGTAAAATATGTGGGTATGTATTTCAATACGTAGGGAATTGCAGATAAGCCAATAATTGTGTTTAAAGGTAATTCTTGTAGGGAGGCGAGCCAAATATGTATTAGTACGGTACATGTGGTTGTAATTCAAACTGTCTAGCACTGAATACATTGCTGTAATTTTTCTAGATTACCCATAAATAACACAAATACGCACACTATATAGCGTGCAGTGTTATCAAAGCTGTATTGCTTTATTCCATACATACGCTTGTGTGTTATTTATTTGCATTATTATTTGAGTAGCCACTGTCTGTGTAGCAAAGTTTAAAGTAGGCTGAAGCCTTAAATGGTTGGTTATCTGTCCGTTCATCGTTCTTGTTTTGTGCGTGCCTCCTTCTGTTTCTCATTACCCTCCTTCCATTTCTTTAGTGCTAGTGCTGATATTCATAATAGTATCATCAATTTTTTTTATTAATTTCAATAAATTAAGATAGGAATTGCCAGTAGGAGAAATGCTTGCAGATAAAAGAGTTAATTTTGACTCTTTCGTGTAATTACACGTTTGCGTTTTCACATTTTATATAATGGACGCTAGGTTTCTTTAAAAAATGTTCACTACTCAGCCCAACTCGACTGTTGTCACGGACAGAAAGACGCAAACGGACGGAAGCATAAATAGAAATGGGTTTAAACTGTTATTGTTTCAGGAAAAGTATGCTGCTCAGCATTTATATCGCGTTATTTATTCGCTTGTTTGGTCTGAAGGAAAGTCGTATTTGCAGAATGTTGTTAGGTGTATACATATGTACGTATATAGTAGGTGAAGTAATAATAACACATTCTTTTTTATTAGTCATTGCACCCAGGAATAAGTACTCACATGCTGAGATGATGAACATTGCTCACAGTGCTCCCCGCTTACTGTAAAGCTCCGTGTGAGATGATGATGGTGAGCAAAAGTTGCGGAATACATTATGCAAATGAATCTCTGTTGGCGGATCTTAAAAGAAAAGACTGCCTTCATGTTCCTCTTGTACAAATGACATGGAAGCCCAACCCATTTTTGGCAGGAGGGTTTTTTCTCTGTTTTATGTAGATTCTTCTGTTTCAGCTGTCGTGCAATTTACGATGCTGATACGGTACGGGTAAAACGGACATTTGTGAAAGGTGAGTAGGAGAAACTAAAGGCCTTTTGCAGTTTAGTTTGTGTGTCTATTATGCAAACCCAGTGTGCTTACCTGAACTGAACATACCAGAAGACTGATGCAGAATCAAGAATCAGCCTGCAAGTAACAGAAAGAAATCTGTACGTAGAAAGAAAAAACTTTTTCAGTAGCTTTTTATTTATTTTTGGACTTTGGTTTACAAGTAAAATGGCGACTGTGATAATCTTATAATCAAATAGATTATGATGACAAAATAAAAATATGGGTTTAACTGGATTTGTCTAAAATTGAATTTTGGTAATGCTCAGGTAAGTTGCATTCGTATAAGGAATAGAGTAGAGTATGTACAAGTGTTTCATATAGGACAAGTTCATGGGTTAAATAAGAGTGTCTCCATTTCCATTTGCTGCTTGATACGGTTTTATAGGTACGTTAAAAAGTGAATACATAGCAATATACTTTTGCCTAGCCTGACTCATATTTCATAAAATATTGCTGCTGTCAACAAGTATAGGAATAACTTGAACATGACTGGACTTTATGATAAAAAGTACTCATGGATAGACATTTACTCGTATGGCATTTTGAAATAAAAACAACCAGCGCGTTATTAGCCCTGTCTCTTGTTTTTTCTCCGTTTAAAAAATCAACCGTCAGCCCACACTAAACTCCTTTTTGCGCTGGGGTTATTTTACAGATGTGACATTAGAGGCATACGTCTTTATGACTGCCATCTCCATGATCCATTCTTAAGCGCACATTAATTTCCTCGTTATTACGCTACTCAGCACACACTCATAACGCTCATAATTTGTTTTGGAAGAACAATAATACTAATCATCAATATCATCATGGTTGGCTCATATACTTCGTACCGTCGTCGCTTCGTCGTCGTATCATAGAAAAGGATTTTCAGCGTCATCATCATAATAATCCCGGCAAAACAATTTGCTCTCTCCTCATCATAATTTTTACTCTAAAACATACGAAAAAACTAGTTTCTGAATTCCTTTTAAAGGGTTCTTTCACTCTCTCAACACTTGACTCCTCTCACATACTTATGACCAGTTTATATGCGGACATGTTATGACTGAAAACTGACTTTTAAAACCTAACAGCATTCCCTCTCCTGCGCAAGCAGGCAATAAGGGACAATCATCGTGCGCATGCACACACTAAAATGTTACCTAACAATAACAGATATAAAATTAACCATTTCGAGAAGAAAAAATTACGCTACAAAACTAATATTCATTCATGAAACAGTTGTTGGTTTTTGTTGTTGTTGAAGCCATTCGTGAGTAATTACGTGTATAATGTGAGTAGTTATTTTTCTTATGTACCTAAATGCTGTATTTTTTCTACAATGACACATTCATAAAAAACTAGGTATGGAAATTCCCAAACAGCAAGTTTTATTTGTTACTGACTATGACGAATATTTCATGGCTGTATACCTGGTCATAACTTGCTGACGATAATGGTCATCATCATACTACGATTACTTCATAAACTCGTCGTTTTATTATAAACCCATTTGACAGTCCATCGTCCATTCGTAGATTTCTTTTTAGCTTGTCGTTTCCATCATAAACATACTGTGTGTGTGGATTGTGGATATTAGCAATTTACATTTTCTTGTGTGCGCTGCTAACCTGACCCAAAGAATATCAGATATTCCAAAACGCGAAAAAAGACCAAGCCCCTCGAGAGAGAAACCCTCACAATCATCATCAAAAGCAGCAGAATGATGTTATGTGTATATAAATGCTGATGGCATGCATGCTGATGATTATGATACTTTCCGCCTAGGAATTTATTATAATACTCATATTATTATACTTATTACTCTTTCGTATATTTTTATGATCATGATTATTGCTTTCAGTTTTGAATATGAGTTTCGGGGGGACAACAGTTGCTATTAGTAAGAGGAAAGATGTGTTAGGGGAGAAAACTTGCGAGAGCAATACTTATTATGACGATGATGAAGACTCTTTTAGTAACTGTCGTGGTTGCTCGTTTTCCTCTCTATCAAAAAAATAAGAAAGAAAAATTGTTCCATGCTGGGAGTTCTCAGAGAGTCACTACTGTAGTTAATATTTATCATCATCAACGCTGCGCACACACTCATGTGCATATTAAGTTTATTAACAGAAGGGAAATTATTTTCAGTCCTTTTTTCTTCTTTTTTCCTGTGTGCATCTACAGCACTGTAAATTTTCCCCCTGCTCAAGTAGTTTGCTTAGCAAAGGTAGGAAGAAATTGAGGGTTACCACCGAACTCGCCGTTGATGATTACATTTTACATATTTATAATACCGGGTGGTTGGCTGCTGGTGGTTTTAGATGATGGTGCTGCTGCGACAACATCGGTTGCATACTGATGACGATGACGACAACCATTGAGGAAGAAAGAGGAGGACAGAAAAATTGCAGTCATCATCTCATTCTTCATCCTGTTTCTCGGTGTGTCTCCTCTGTCTTCCTCTCCTTTTCCTTCTCTGCTGAACCCCTTTTACCTTCCCTCAATATGCTATCATCATTTTTTTACCTTTCCATCATTCTTGTACGAGCTTGTCCACTCTTGAGCTGTTGTTGACGGGAAATAATGTACGGGAAGGTTGCGGTATATCTCTTCATCTCAATTTCTTAATATGCTCAAGTTAAGAAATTATCTTTGAGGGCAGGTCTGTTTGGTTAATAATAAACTGTTAAACAATTCATGATGCGATGAAGGAGAACTCCAGGATGCAAAATTATGGAGGAGATTACACCGTCATCATAATAGTGTGGTCACCACTCTGTACCATCCATGAAGCCAAAAAAATCAACGCGAGAACCAGCAGGAACTCTTTTCCGTGCGACGCGCGTAACATTTTTATAGAATGGTTCACATTGTTTATTACTCCTATAAATAAAAATAAACAAGCAAATTAAGCCTTGTACATTTAAAATTATACGCATAATGTGCATGTGTATAATTTGTACAGTCCGCTCCCATCGCAAACCATTTTCATGCAAACCTCTATTTAATGCTGCAATTCATTCTTCTCTTTACCAAGATGGATGAACGAACACATTGGCTATCTTCATTTCCCCTTAGCGTGAATAATTCGTTTACAACAGAAGTCGTAATGAACTTTTGTACATCATATAAAATGTAATATATTTGAATAGCGTATAACCGATATATACAATCCTTGACACGCCATATACTTACGGGAGGAGTGTGAACAGGTAGGATGTGTAGTAGTAACTAGTAACTCACACATAATAAGCAAATCAAATGAACAAGCTCTTTAAAGGATACCTCTTTCACTTCTCTATCAATAGTTTGTGGTGCTGGTGAAAATTCATCGGTCTGTTGATAATGCAGCCTACGTGCTGGATGTACTTAATTAACCTTGATGTAAAAAAACGTTATGAGTGCGTGTGATGTGAGCAAACCGCAGTGCAAAGTTGTGATGAATGCACGTAAAATATGCTTAGTTAGTATTCAGTTTGTAGGATTAAAAATGCATCCTGCGGTATTATAACATTGTGTTGGTGTATGTATACCTATCACTATCAGATTCAGTGATTCTTTGCAAAACAAAAAGGTTAGACTTATTGTTTGAAGTTAAAGAACGTCCGTATGCTCATATTAATATGTATTACGAACATGGGGTATACCGAAAAATGCATACTGATGTACTGATAATAATATGCCAAGATTTGAAACGGTAGTGGTGATGGTGGTGGTTTGTGTGGTTTCTTGGTGATGAAACGCATTGATTACAGTGATTAAACGATGACGCTTTAACAATGACAACGACACAGCGTCATATATTTCAGGTTCACAGAAAGTACGAATGCACATTCAGACTCTCCTTGGTTTTAATTAATGCATACATATTATATCCCTGTTGTTTTTTCACTAATTTTAAAACAGACGAAAGGATAAATTCAAATGTTTTGTACAGAAGCTCATCATGTCTCCTGTAAGTAGACAATAAATAAAACTAAAGTACTGCTTTAGAATATTTATTTATAATAGCTTGTGTAGCAGCGTACGGTGTACATATTGCACCCGGTAATGTGATGGTGCATCATGATCATGTTGATGTTGATGGCTTCAATAAATTAGGACTTTAACTTGACTTATTTACAAAAACGTAATCATGACTTGCACTTCACATACACATTGTAACCTGACGTACTATATTGAGAAGCTCAGCGTATTTATATATTTTGCAGTTGCTTTCTTCATGATCACCACTGAATATTACAGACTAAATTGTAAATTCAGGTTTCAAAGCTTCTGTTTCGTTTGTGAGCTGAATAAAATTTTCGACTAGTTCTCATTCAATATTCCGTGCGTAGAAAGGCCGGATTCGGCTCTTGGCTTTTTTATATTCACACCTCATAAAGCACGTCCAAAAGCCCGAAAATGTTTGATTATGAAGTTATTTGTTGCCGCAACAGCATTACACAGTCAATAAAAACGCGAGCATATATGCAACGTTGTTGACTCATTATGATCACGTCGTCTTTTATTTAAGGTGTATAACTCTGCTACATTATTGTACTTTATGCAAGCATCATGATGATTATGTTTTTACCAGTGCAAATTTTTGTTAATTTGAGTAATAATTACTAAAATTATCGTATTATCTTGTTTTTTTTCTTGTTAGTTTACGTATTTCATTATTGCTCGTGTTACTCTTCCAAACGATGTATGATTCATCAAAAATCAAGTTCTTATTTACTACCTATCTACTTATTAAACTGTAATTACTTGCGTTTGAACATTATCACGCACGCCAAGACTAAGTAAATCTTCCCTCATAATTTGTATAAAAGGTTCTTCACACTATTTGATCTGTGCTTACACCTGTTAATTAAAAATCAAGGAGGAAGCTAACGCCGCGTTCAAAAAGGAGCCTGTTGAATTTCTGGCTCAGGTGAGATGGGAGATACTAGATACAAAAATACGTCAAAAATGTAGATATTAATAATATAAACTTAAACTTGCTAGGGATTCAATATCCTTACAATAATATTATTGTTTAGGCACGCATACCGTACATGATAATGTATCTGCTACGCCTTCGTGCTCAAGTTTGCTTAAGGAGGTGTTGAAGTTCACGGTTGAATGCGTCCGTGAAAATTGCAGATTCTGGAGCGTGATAAAATACAATAGCACGAACCGTCTGAACTCATTGAATTTTTTACTGTGTGATCATCGTGTAAATAATGCGTTTTTCTCTGGTAAAAATTTTGTTGTCGGAAAAAAACATTTTCTGTATTTTTGCATGCTGCACAAGGGTAGCACATTCACATAATTGAATCGTGATAATGCAAGTTGCGGTTGATTCACCGTTTCTCTCAGTACGACGTCGTCATTTCTTTATTGAGTAAGTAGACTTGCGATTTCTATTATTTGCATGCGTCGCGGCATCACACACAACTTTCTTCCGTGTTGAGTCGTCTGATCATAGCAGAAGAAACCCAAAGATGGAAGATGGATGGGTTAGTCAAATGTTTTCTTTAGAGGGTAAAAAGATTTTGAACACTTCAAAGTTTTAGCACAGGCCCGATTACTTCTGATACTTCATTTATCTAACGTTGCACAAAACCATTAAAGCGTGCTTTAAGATCACATTAAACATTCTATTTACAAAATAGCATAATGCACATCCAACGGTACGATACATCAGAGGAACTTTCAAGTTGAGCCCCATGAAAAGCTTTTTTTCCCTCAACCACTCTTATTTAAAAAAAACTAAAGATAAATTCTGGTGTAAAGTTAATGTTTGATTCATGTAGGCACGTTACATACGTGCGAGATGGTACGTGCTTTCACTGTAATAGCGCAATGGCGTAAGTAGCATATCACAGTCATATAATAGCTAATATTGGGCTATATCTGACACCAACACATTGAATTCAGTCCAAAAAATATTACATGTACATTTAGTTGGCATCAAGTGTGGATTTATAAAGCTAATTTTTTTTTGCAGAATACCTAAAAAATCCCCTGCCCCATCAACGAACATGGTATTTAAACTAGGCTGCTGCTGCTGATGTTAGAAATTAGTAATGTGAATCCAATAATGATGCTACTTTTTGTAATATCCCAATTTTAGTATGGATGAGTCGTTGTTGCAAGATATAAATTAACAAAACTTGTTCAATATACCGTACAGATATTTTCAATTAAAAATTATCAATTACAGGAATGTGTCAAGCTATTGGGAAAATCCACTGGGTCGTGAAATGAATTTTATACAGGCGAATAATAGTCCGAGATCAACGGTGAGGAGAAGAACTGATTCGTAGTGTACACGTATGTATTTTATGTATTCATGCTACTATTGTCATTTATTGCCGGCGGTGGTGTTGCGTACCAAGGTGTACATTTTGTTGTTGTTGAAACCTGGTTTGCGCTCGTGCTCTGTACAATTTAAACATGAGTAATCTGTAAAAAAAATACATAATCTTTTGGAAAAATGATACTGTTCGGTTGAAAGTAAATTTGTTGTAGAACCATTGATTTTCAATTTCTCTCTTTTGAAATAAAATTTGAAGCTAAATTTTCAATCAGACATTCACACAGGACAAATTAGGTATCTGAAACGGATTATCATTAGTATATTATACTGTTCGGTTGAAAGTAAATTTGTTGTAGAACCATTGATTTTCAATTTCTCTCACTTGAAATAAAATTTGAAGCTAAATTTTCAATCAGACATTCACACAGGACAAATTAGGTATCTGAAACGGATTATCATTAGTATATTTTATCAGATCACTCAACCTTGTGACGTTAGTCCCTCTTTCGTTGAAGATATTCACAATGTGCAAGGGTTGTATTGCATTTAATTATACACAGGCTTATTAATTTGATTCCGATAAACTACAAAAAGTTGTTTTTCCATTTGGCACTTTTCTAAATGCCATGGGCCGTAATTAATCACAGGTATCGATCGATATTCGCTTAACTTTCTACAAAAAAGTTGTTTTTCCATTTGGCACTTTTCTAAATGCCATGGGCCGTAATTAATCACAGGTATCGATCGATATTCGCTTAACTTAAGGATGTGTCACAAAATAACAACTTTATTGCTTTGAAAGATTAGCCATTACAAAGCTAATTATTCCACTCTTTTTATTAAAATCTTTTTTCAGTTCATCTGAATTTACGTACATACATGATAATTTATGATAAGACCACTTACGACGACGACCTTTTCTATACCACGAAGAATAACTTGGTTAAAAGAAATTTTATTAAATAGATGCCCATGATTAAGTACTTTTATGGTTATTGTGATAATATACCGCGGCACAATTGTGAATATACCTACAATAATACACTAGTGCGCCAAGTTGGCCTTAAGTTTAAGCCACGGGTGATGAAGATAGGTCCCATTAGTAGTCATACCTTTCATCTATCTAACAAGATTATCAACTGCCAAGCGACTGCTACTGTATTGTGAGTCTGTGTGTAGTCTTATTTTGCACACCACATGAGATTGTCTGCCCTCATAGCTCCGCTCAGTGCAACGGAGGTAAAGAAACACATTATTTTCTAGAATGGAAAAATTCTACATTTTTATTACATTACATTAAATTAAATGATTTTTTTGGTCATGATGTTGTTGATAATCTAGTTCACTTTTCACATTTGCCATTTCATGACACGTTGGGCATGTGCACATAAATATCTCTTCTTTAATTTTAAGCCTACTTACAACGCATTATGATTACACCAGAAACTTGACTCACCCAAAAAGCTAAAGTACAAGGCTAGGCTACGGCAGAGTAGTAGCACGCTTTTCTACATAAGCCTTCAATATTCATCTTCATTTGCACAAAATAATGTTATTCATATCATACGTTTTTTTCAACGGGAAAAAACGGAATAAAGAGAGCCATCACACACAAGAACATATTTGAGCAGGGTTTAACCCTTTTTGCTTCATGGTTTTGTGCATTGAATTCAAAATAGTTTTGATGGTAGTTTCATCCCTTGTAGCAGGAAAAAGCTGGTAAGTAGTTATCTTCTGACTTCTGCTCATTCGTTTCCTAAAGTAAAAGCATGACCATCATCATCATTATCATCACCAGCGTGGTCTGAGACCGTGCGTTTATCACACGGCGTTGGTGTAAGCGTATGCATGTTTATATTTTATTTTATTATTATTCCGAAGCTGATGCATGTAAATATTCAAAGGATGATATGTGGTTTCATTCGTTCGGCATGTTACAAATTTACAACTGAATTATCACCGCATAGTATGTATGTACTACTACTGCAGGTGCCTGTACCAGCTCCAACTTCAAAAGCTTCGTGATGTTTTGCCGTGTGTATGTGACTGGACGAAGGATGGACATTGAGTTGTGGTAGCAATTCCGCTAAAGACAGAGAATCATGCATTGCATTAATATGTCAGTGTCGCCATCACAGTAAAAATTCCCCTTGCGTAGATTGAGAAGACATACAGAGAGGGAGAGAGAGAGAAGAGAGGCAAAGGCGAATGAGTAAGGAGTTTAAAGTTGAGTTATATTGTTCATATCAAAGAGGGCTGTTTAAAGAATACCAATGAATTTAATGAATGGAATCATCTAGCACGTAAAGTATATACACATGACATCGTCACCGTCATTTTCTGTTTTAAGAGGCAGGCTACATGACGATTCATACTGCATTGCCTGCCGTAACTAAAAGTGTATGTGTACACCCTTTGTTTGCGGTGGCTGAAGTTAAAATGTTGTACACGATAGTAAAACGTCGAATTAAATCGTTAGAGTATAAGAGCATGAACATGTATTCAACAATATGTAAATTACTTGATATGATGATATATTTTATAATATCTGTTGTGTTAGCACAAATGTAATGATAATAATAAAACTGATAGGCAAGTCATCATCGTAATCATAAACAGTGATCAAACACAGAGTGCAGAGTGCATGGATTCATCGTGCTGCCCACATTTTCTAATCATATTATTTATGATTTGCACAAAGAATAATTTTGATTATCTGCTACACAAAACAAAACATTCCAAGTACATTCAGTAGACATTATATAGTTTCTTGCAGTATGCATGATACTTGGCATGACTTTTACGTAGTGTTTTTAAAGAATGTTGGTAAATTAATACCTTTTACTTGCTGACACTCAATTAATGTCAGCACGCCAAATGGGACTCGGATCCCACCAACATGCATTATCATGTATAGCGGATCATATAGTGTGTACATGTGTTTGTACCAATGTTTGTATTTCTACTGTTCACTGTAACCCTTTAAAGCGTGGAATAACAATCTATTTGACCGTATATATTTTTCACTTTTCCTTCTATCAATGAAAAATATGAAATAGACAAGGAACAACCACTCATAAGCATAAGAGATCGCCGACAATAACCGATGGTTCCCTGATTCATAACCTGACTACGTACTTGGGTGGTTGTTTTCCTGTTGGCTGTGGTGATGAATTTTTGATGAGGACAAATATTAACCATTGTAAAATTAAGTTCAATAAAACATTATAGGTATGTATCAATCTATTCAAGAAGGTCCTTTACGGGTTGAAAGAAATTGAAATTCGTGTTTACTACTTTTTCAGAGTAACCCTTTTCTATTGATAAAGCGTCCGACCCTCATTACGTTTTTGGCTTATGTGTTTATACAATTTTATACGAATCGATAGGTACTTTATATATTTCAATATGGGTGGGGGATCATGATCATAATCAATTGAGTATGAGGAAATTTAGTAAAATCCGTGTGTGTACATGATTTCTATTTGTATGAGTATGATGTTTTACTTTATCCACTCTTTAATGTAGACGGGTTGCACCTTGCACCCTATGAATATTATATGGACATTTGTTTGAAATATGATAGAATTCTGGAAATTTGCAATTTAATCTAGAGATCAATAAATTACATTGATACGTGTGTTTGTGTGAGCTGTCACCCTTTTAATGAATAAATTATTCCCACACTTTTATACGTTAGATTAAATCTGCTCTGTGATCTTTTCTGGTTTTTACGTAAAGCTCTCTAAGAGAGAACGTAATTTATAAGTAAACAAAATTCAAGCTTTTTGAATATTTTTGAAAGGACAGGACTTTCGTGTTAATTGTTACATCTTTATTAATGATTGTATTTATATGTATGATGTGGGCGTGTAAGCTTTTTTCATTTCTGTGCGAGCCTCCTTTTAACCCAGTGATAAAAGTAGTATCTATCCACCTTTTTATATTTAAGTATTATAATGCATTAGCTTTTTGTTTGAGCATTTCTCTCTCTCTTTAATTTTTGATTTAACTACCTTTAATCTGCTTTTAAATATGTGTGAAGCAATCTATATAAATGTAACGAAATTACAGTACAACAGTGGAATTTCCCAATACCACTTTATTCAAAAATCGTAAATATCCGTGGACTTGAATATATGTAGCTATTATGGAATGTGTTTTTGTAGAATTTATCACGTGTTTATGTTTTCCTCTCTTCACGCTGCCACTAACCAGCCAATAGCCGATTTTCCTTTTTGTAATTAAGCGTCATGCCTCAAATGTCAAATAAATCTCGTAGATATCAGAATTACACTGAAAAACGATATTTCATTAACAAGAGTTATGACGCAGTGTCGTTTTACATAACGTGTCAGAAACTTCGTCAGTGGTGCCTACCACCGTCACGTTACATTATTTATGCAACTATATGCTATTGTGTATACAGAGAGCAAGCGAGAGAGAGAGAGAGAGAAGGGGAGGCGAACAATTAATGAGAAAGCCACTACCGCTGATTTTTTCCTTTGTTAAACCCAGCTTGCTATCGTTCCTCAAGTAATAATTAATTTTCAACCTCTTAACCCATCCACAATGTTTCTTTTACTTGCAGCCACGATTGCATATTTTATACAGGGGTGGCAATATTTATAGGTAGTCTTGTACATTGTTAGTTTACACTACTGTATGCATAAATTTTGAATCCAGTTAAGCGTACATATCATTTATTTGCTCACAATGGCCAGCCAATACTGGGACAAATTTGCTACGTCTGCTATATTTTATTGAGGGTAATGTGCACTACATATATCGCTAAAAGTCCCATTTGCGAAACACACCCATACCTTTACCATCTTGGGTATACATAGTAAAAGTGGTATGCCGATTACCCCACATAGAAGTAAAAATAGCAGAAAATTCATCACATTCTTAGC